>OY728145.1:1026111285-1026421618 GCA_963277665.1 Viscum album
TCTCAAGACTCTAAAGAAAAAGATAAATGTAAGAATATGTCAAATAGGTTTAGAAACCTCTCATGTTAGGCAAGATTTTCAATTTGGACAGTACTAGTGCACATGAGTTTCACAATCAATCAAACTTCATCAAATGAAAAGACCAGAAATCAATAAACAAAATCCAGTCATCCCTAATTTAAATAATAAAAAATTCAAATCAAGAAATGTTCCAAAAACACCAATATGGTTTTAATTTTCCTAAGTATTCAATTTAGCTCAAGAATCCTAAAAACACACAAAAAAAATGAAAGCATGAAAATTTAAAAATAATCATGAAAAAAATTAAATGACACTAAAAATTAAAAAATATTCTAAAATCCCTCCCCCAAAATTATTCCAATTATTACCCACAATTTAGCTTAATTTAGATAAAGTGAAATTTTTACACCGAATTTAAATTGGGTAGCAAATAAAATAAAGAGAAGGAAAGACACAACCTAATTTATTTTTCAGTGGCATCCTTGAGTTAAGCTCCGAGCTGCTAACACTTTTAAAACTGCAAGAATGAAATTAAAATATATAAGGAAAATAAATAAAAAGAAAGATTAAGGGGGTATAAAGGGGATAATTCTTGGTTGGACCCCCAAGTGGATGCTAGGTTTTTACTACCCCTAGTCAGGCAGTTGTAGTGGATTATCCCCAATCAGAAGGAGGGTGTGGTTTCTTTGAGATGAACCACCACATTTGAATTTTCCCAGTATCCATTAGTAAACACCAATAATAGAGAAACCCAAATAATAAAATAAATATACGAAACCCCAATAAATAAGAAGGATAGAATTTTATTTCTAGAGTGGGGTGGAATAGAAAATAGGGGTGCTCCCTCTGAACTTATATGGTGTCCTACTCCATATTATATGCAAGTTGTGGTAGAGGAGGTAGTCACACCACCACCATATTCTCCATATCTTCTTCCTAGATCACCACCACTTGGATGGTATCTTTCATATTATATAATTTTTTCTCCATTTGTGTTGTATAAAAAATTTCAGAAATGTGGAAGTTAGAAAAAAAATCAGCTTGAATAAGAGTAAAATATAATGAATCAATAAAGAAATCTTCTCGTTCAAGTAAGTCAGCTTGGAAATTTATCTCTTTGGGAAAGACCATTGGAAAATCCATAACATTAGGTGAATCTTCTTTATCATATTACAAATAAATAGAGTGGTATAGTGGTGCTTATTTTTAATTAACAATGATGATAAGATCAAGTTACAGGTTATCTTTAACAAAGTTATTCCATGATTCTTTCAAAAACTATTGATCTCCCATAAGTGTATTAGCTGGAATGCGTATATAAAGGACCTCCTTGAGCAATGTTTGACTATGGGATGATATTATTTAATCCTTTAGTATATCCTTCTCACATATCTCAGGTTCTTTACCATTAAAAATAATCGGTGAAATTTCATCCACCACACCTTTTGGTTCAGGTTCCGACTCAGGTTTAGGTTTGGGTTTCTCTAACAGTGAATGAATATATTACTCAAATATTTTATAAATTATATTCAATTTTTTTATGTATTATTTAAGTTCTTTCATCAGATATTTTTTAATTTAATCTTCTTGTTTCTCCTAAGATTATTTGGTCTATGTAGAATAAAAACAATTTGAATACATCATGGATAAAAATATATTTTTTCAGTTTTTAATTTTTGTGACTTTTTTATTTTTTTTAAATGAAACTAAAATTATTTAAAAATTTTAAATAAAAATAGTGATTTAACACCACTTTTATCCTTGTAAATGGTACCAATTTGATTAAGTGTTGTCGTACGATCTCTCAAAATATATTTATAACTAAGTGCAACACAGTGGCTGACCTAGGTCGATCTCTTGATGAGCTATCATGGTCAATTAATCAATACTTATAATTTAAATTTCTTTATATTATATATATTTATAAAAAAATTACCAGAAATAGATATTTGAGAAATTAAAATGAAATACTAAAATTAAATATTCATATACAATGGAAACAAAATGAATGAAAACAAAATGAAGTTAGGAAGAAAGGATACATTCATGAGAGAATCACCATGAGTGAACCTCCATCATATCTTAATTAATTTTGAATTTATTTAATGAAAAAACTTTATCATATGTGTGAAAATAATCTTATACATATTTTTGTGAATATACAGTTCTCTCAAATATCATCTATAGACCCCACATCTACAATCTCGATCAAGTTAAAATATTACATAAGTGAAAGCTAAACCTCGAGTGGCTAGTAGAGACAAAAAGGCTCCTTTCCTAGGAAGATCCCCCTTAGCCTAAGTCTAATAAAATAAGAAAAAATATAAATTAATGTTAAATGACTTGGTTTCATCACTGGATTACTCCCCTGGGAACTTCCTCGGGTTATCTATTCATGATCATAAGAGTTTACAATTAAGAAGATCAAAATGAAAACACAAAAGATAAAAATATGAGAGAATGCAATAAAGAAGAGTAAAATCATATAAAAAAATGTATAATAATATTAAAAAAGAAAACTAACTACAAAGATACAGAAAATGTCCCAAAAAAGATACCCCTAAGTTTCCAACACATTGAGAAGAATAAGGCACACTCTTTTATAGGAAGAGGGGGAAAATTTTGGCTCCAAAATTTTCCTTGGAAACATTCTTCCTAGATGACCAACTAAATGGTCTAATCTTGGGAGATATTTTTCTTGAAAGTTTTTCTTATGTATCTTATCTGTCGACTCAAGAAATTTATGCTTTTTTTCAAGTAATGAAGGATTTATGGTCGATTTACTCGGGATATTTTATCTGCCCATTCTGATTGATCGTATTCCAAAGTAGAAAGTTCCCATGAATTAATGGCATTGAAAATGAAATAACCAGGCACATAGATCTTAATTAAAGTTGTTCCTATGGATGTATTATTTTCTCATGTTGAATTTTATATCATTTGGGTCTTCTATTTATGAGATAGGAATCCAACAATAAAATACACTAGATCTATGCACATATTTAAAGGCTAGGTTTGTGATCTAGATTTGAGTCATCAAATGGTGGATTGAGCTTTGATTCATGAAGGATAAATTGAATACCATATATCATATAAATATATAAAATAAGAATTTTTAAATTTGGATCATTTTATAAAATGTTATGGCTGAAACATTGTAATAAAATAAAACTGTTAAAAATCCAAAATAAGCCATTTTTGCAATTAAGCACAAAAATACTTCAAAAATCTAAAATGTGACAATTTACCTTGAAAGAAAATGTTGGTGGAATTAAAAACAATGAAATTAATAATAAAATAATTGAACTTTTTTACTCTATCAATTCCCCCACACTTAAACATCTCACTCCTAGGAAATCATCTTATACCAAGGTCAAAATAAACTTTCCAAAGCATAAATGAACACACAGCTCAATTATCCTATGAAAGAAAATATAATGCCTCATACATGGATAAAAATTTCCTAAAACCTAAAAAATAATATTAATCCATTCAATATCAATTCAATCCTCACATGCATGTCGTACCTACCTCCCCAGAAATATATTTCTCTCTTCACTCAACGATATTTAATGTGGAGTTTTTCTCATTCTCAAAAACATGTGTGATATCCATAGGATCACTATCCTCATAATATATACATTTAAAAGATTAAAAAATGTGTCAATAATGAATTTTTTTTATTGGTTGTTTTGATAATGAGGGTAGGAAAGTTTTAAATAAAAAAATATTTGAGGCAGAATGAGGAGGGTTATGCTCTAAAGTGAAGTAAATGCATGAAAATACTTTTTCTCAAGAATGGTGTGATCCTCAATCATCTCAAAAAAATGAATCACCTCAAAACAACTATTTATTTATTTTTAAATTTAGCACTTTTAATTTTAAAATCAATTAATTGCATCCCTCTTTTCCCTAATTTATAACATTGTTTCAGCTTGAAATCAAATATGGATTTCTCTTCATAATCATGTTTTTTAAGAAAAGATAAGTAGCTTTTGATATTAACAAATTATTGAACACAAATCCCATAAATGTAACTATATTTTTTTCTACCCATCCATATTTCCATCATGAAATTTATTTCACCCAAGAAGAAATAAATATGGAAACACTTTTAATTCAACTAAAAGAGATTCTTCACGAAAGCAAAATACAGCTCATCTACTCCCTTCCCCATACTTGAGTTCAACAATAATCATGAATTTTACTTTTAGATAAGGTTGTAAAGGGATAAATGGCTTGTAATTTGTCTTCCTAATAAGGTATTTCATGGATAATATAGGCTTAATAAAGTTCAGATGAAAAGGTGGGCCAAAATTATATTTGAATGCAAAAAGGGATTTCAAAGTGATGCCTCAATCACACTTGAAACATTACATGAACTATAACAGATTTTAAAAAGATAAAAACAGAAATTTATAGATCATAAAACATATTTCAAAACTCTAAAGAAAAATATAAATGTAAGAATATGTCAAATACTTTTAGAAACCTCTCGATTTAGGCAAGATTTTCAATTTGGGCAGTACTAGTGCATGCGAGTTTCACAATCAATCAAACTTAATCAAATGAAAAGATCATAAATAAAGAAAAAAAATCCATTTAGAAATAATTTAAATATTAAAATATTCAAATCAAGAAATTTTCCAAAAACACCAAGATGGTTTGAATTTTCCAAAGTATTCAATTTAGGTCAAGAATCCTAAAACCCACAAAAAATAAAAGGATGAAAATTAAAAAAAAGAATGAAAAAAATAGAACACAAAAAATTACTAAAAAAATTTGACATCCGTCCCCCATAATTATTGCAATTACTACTCTATTTTTAGATCAAATTAGATAAAGATACATTTTCCCACAGAATTTAAATTGGGAAGCAAATAAAATAAAGGAAAGACACAGCCTGGTTTATTTTTCTGTGGCACCCTTTAGTTAAGCTCCCAGCTGATAACACTATTAAAACTACATGAAATAAATTACAAGACATAATAAAAAATAAATAAAAATAAAGATAAAGGGTCTGAAAAGGCATAATGATTGGTTGGACCCACCATTTGGATGCTAGGTTTTTACTGTCCCTAGCCAGCCAGTTGGGGTGGATTATCCCCAATTATAAGGTGGGTGTGGTTTTTTTAGATGAACCACCACATGTGACTTTTCCAAGTATCCATTAGTAAACACCAAGAATAGAGAACCCAAAATAAGATAAGAAAAATTCCAACCCCCAAGAAAGAAGAAGGATAGAATTTTATTTAAAGAGTGGGTGGAATAGAAAACAGGGGCGCTCCCTGTGAACATCTATGGTTTCCTACTACATATTATATACATGTTGTGGTAGAGGAGGTAGCCATACCACCACCATATTCTCCATCTATTCTTCCTCAATCACCACCACTTGGGTGGTCTATTTATATTAACCAAGTTTTTCTCCATTTGTATTTTATCAAAAATTTCAGAAAATTGGAAGTCAGAAAACAATTCATCTTGAATAAGAGTAAAACATGATGAATTAATAAAGAAATATTCCATTTCAAGTTAGTCGTCTTGGAAATTGATCTCTTTGGGAAAGGCCATTTGAAACTCTATATAATTAGGTCTATATTATTCATCATCATCTAAACAAATAGAGAGGTATAGTGGTTCTTATTGTTCATTAACAATTATGGGAAGATCAAGTTTCAGGTTATCTTCAAAAAATCTATTCTAGGATTCTTTCAAAAACTCTTGATCTCCCATAAGTGAATCAGCTAGAATGTGTAAATCAGGGACCCACTTGAGCAATTTTTGAGTCTGTGGTTATATTATTAACTTTTTTAGTAGATCCTTATCACCCACCTCAGGTTCTTTAATATAAAAAATGTTTTGTGAAATCTCATCCACCACACCTTTTGGTTCAGGTTCGGACTTAGGTTCAGGTTTGGGTTACTCTAACAATGAATAAATATATTACTCAAACCTTTAATAATTTATATTCAATTTTTCTATGTCTTATTTAAGTTCTATAATCTAATATTTTTTAATTTAATTTAATTTTTTCACCTAATAGTAGTTAGTCTGTGTAGAATAATAACTATTTGAATACATCATGGACCAAAAGATTTTTTTTAGTTTTTGGCATTTATGACTTTTTTATTTTTTTTAAATGAAAGGAAAATTATTTACAAAATGTGAATAAAAATAGTGATCTAAGAACACATGGATCCCTATAAATGGTGCCAATTTCATGAATCATTTTCATACGCACTCTCAAAATATATTTATAAATAACTGCAGCACGGTGGCTGATCTAGTTCGATCTCTTGAAGAGTTGTCATGGTCAATCAATCAATACTTATAACTAAAAAATATATATTATATATATTTATGAAACAAAATGATCAAAAATAGATATTTGAGAAATTATAATGAAATACTAAAATTAAATATGCATATACAATGCAAACACAATGAATGTAAACAAAATGAAGTTAGGAAGAAAGGAGACATTCCCGAGAGAATCACCCTGAGTGAACCTTCATCATCTATTAATTAATTTTGAATTTACTTAATGAACACACTCTATCATATGTGTGAAAATAATCCTCTTTATATGGTTGGGAATATACGGTTCTCTCAATTATCATCGATAGACTTCAAATCCACATACTAGATAAAGGTAAAATATTATAGAAGTGAAATCCAAACCTTGAGTGGCTAGTAGAGACACAAAGAAACCTTTCCCAATAAGATCCTACATATCCTAACTATAATCAAATAATAAATAATATAAATGAATTTACAATGAACAGGGTTAATCAATAGATTACTCCCCTAAGAACTTCCTCAGGTTAGCTACTGATGATCATGATCAGAAGAGTTCAAAGTAAAGAAGATCGAAATGAAAACACAAAAGATAAAAATATAAGAGAATGTAATGAAGAAGAATACTATCATATAAAAAATTCATACTAATATTAAAAAATAAAACAAACTAAAAATATATATAAAATGGAAAAAATGATACCCCTAAGATTTCAACACTTTGAAAAGAATATGGCATACACTTTTATAGGAAGAGGGGATGAAAATTTGGCTCCAAAATCATCCTCTAAAACATTCTTCATGGATGACCCATTAAATGATCTAATTTTCGAATGTATAATTCTTGAAAGTTGTTATTATGTATCTTATCTATTGAATCAAGAAATGTATGCTTTATTGTCCAAGTAATGAAGGATTTATGACTGATTTACTCTGGATATTTAATCTACCCATTCTGACTATTCGTATTCCAAAGCAGCAAGTTCCCATGAATTAATTTCCTTGAAAATGAAAGAATCAGGCATAAAAATGTTAATTCATGTTGTTTCTATGTATTTATTATTTTTTCATGTTGAATTTAATCTCATATGGTTCTTACATTTATGATATTAGGGTCCAAAAAAATACTCTAGATCTATGCACATATTTTGAGGCCAGGTTTGTGATCTGGATTTGACTCCTCAAATTATGGATTGATATTTGAGAACTTAAGGATAAAATGAATCCCATATAACATATAAATATATAAAAGAATAATTTTTAAATTTGGATCTAATTATAAAATTTTATGGATGAATCATTGAAATAAATTAAAATTGTTAAAAATTCAAAATAATCCATTTTTACAATTAAGCACAAAAATTCTTTAAAAACATAAAATGTAAAAATTTACCTTGAATTAACTTTTTGGTTGGATTAAAAATAATGAAATTCATAATAAAATAATTGAAAATATTTTCTCTATAAATTCCACCACACTTAAATATTTTACTCTTGGTAAATCATCTCATACAAAGGTCAAAACAAACTTCCCAAAGTATAAATGACAACACATCTCAATTATCCTATCAAGGAAACTACAATGCCTCATACATGGATAAAAAAAATTTAAATCATAAAAAATCATATCAATTCATTAAATATCATGTTAATACACACATTAATATAATACCTACCTCCCCAGAAAAATATTTCTCTCTTCACTCAAGGATATTTAATGTGGAGTTATTCTCATTCTCAAAAACATGTGTGATCTCTGTAGGCTCACTATCCTCCTAATATCTCCATTAAAAAGAGTAAAAATGTGTCAATAATGAAGTATTTTTCATGGGTTGTTTTTATAATGAGGGTATGTAGGTTTTAAATATAAAAATATTTGAGGTAGAATGAGGAGGGTTATGCTCTAAAGTGAAGTAAATGCATGAAAACATTTTTTCTCAAGAATGGTGTGCTCCTCAATCATCTCAAAAAAATGGGTCACCTAAAAACACATATTTATTTATTTTAAAATTTCACACTTTTAATTTCACAATCAATTAATTTAATCCCTCTTTTCCCCAATTTTTGGCATTGTTTTAACTTGAATTCAGATATGGATTTCTCTTCAGAACCATGTTTTTTAAGGAAAAGAGAGGCAGCTTTTATTCTTCAAAAATTGGTGAACACCCAGCCCATCTATGTAATGATATATTTGGATACGCATACATATTTTAATCATGAAATTTATTTCACCCAAGAAGCAATAAATATGGAAACACTTTTAATTCAACTCAAACAGATTCTTTAGGAAAGAAAAATACATCTCATCTTCTCCCTCCCCGACACTTGAGTTCAACAATAATCATGAATTTAACTTATATAACATGTTGAAATGGGATAAATGACTTGTAATTTGGCTCCCTAAAAAGGTATTTAATGGCTACTAGGGACTTAATAAAGTTTAGATGAAAAGGTAGGCCAAAATTAGAGTTGAATGCAAAAAGGTATTCTAAAGTGATGCCTCGATCATACTTGACACTTTCCATGAACTCTAACCTATTTGAAAAAGAGAAAAACATAAAGTTGTGGATCACACAATATGTCTCAAGGATCTCAAGAAAAAAATAAATTTAAGAAGATGTCAAATAGGTTTAAAACATCTCATGTTGGGTAATATTTTCAATTTGGACAGTACTAGTGCACATGAGTTTCTCAATCATTCAAACTTCATCAAAAGAAAAGATTTGAAATCAAGAAACAAAATCCATTCATAAATAATTTAAATAATAAAATATTAAAATTATGAAATTTAAAAAAAACAACAATATGGTTTTAATTTTCCAAAGTATTCAATTCAACTTAAGAATCCTAAAAACACAAAAAAAAAATGAAATCATGGAAAATTTTAAAAAAGAATGAAATAATAGAAGCACACAAAAAATTCCTAAAACAAGTTGACATACCTCCCCATACTTATTCCAATTACTACCCTATTTTTAGCTGAAATTATATCAAAAGATGTTTTCATATAGAATTTAAATTGGGTAGAAAAAAAAATTAAAGAAAAGAAAAGACACAACTTGATTTATTTTTCAGTGGAATCCTTGAGTTAAGCACATAGCTGCTACCACTTTTAAAACTACAAGAAAGAAATTACAAGTCAAAATAAAAATAAATAAATATAAATATAAAGGGTGTATAAAAGGGATAATACTTGGTTTGACCCCCAAGTATATGTTTGGTTTTTACTACCCCTAATCAGATAGTTGTAGTTGATTATCCCAAATCAGAATGTGGGTGTGGTTTCTTTGAGATGAACCACCACATGTGATTTTCCTAGTTTATATTAATAAACACCAAGAATATATAACCCCAAATAAAATAAGAAAAATCTCAACCCCCAAGAAAGATGAAGTATATAATTTGAGTTCAAGAGTGGGGTGGAATATAAAATAGGTGTGCTCCCTATAAACTTATGTGGTGTCCTCCTCCATATGATATGAAAGTTTTTGTAGAGGAGGTAGTCACACCACCCCCATCTTCTCCATCTCTTCTTTCTCGATCACCACCACTTGGGTGGTATATTTCATATCATCCAAGGTATACTCCATTTGTGTTGTTTAATAAATTTTAGAAAATTGGAATTCAGAAAACAATCAACTTTAATAAGATTAAAACATGATGAATCAATAATGAAATCTTCCCTTTCAAGTAAGTTAGCTTGGAAATTGATATCTTTGGGAAATACCATTGGAAACTCTATATCATCAGGTGTATACTCTTCATCATATTCCAAAGAAATAGATAGGTAGATCAGTGATTATTGTTCATTAACAAGGATAAGAATATCAAGTTTTAGGTTATCTTCAACAAAGCTATTCTAGGATTCTTTCAAAAACAATTGATCTCTCATAAGTGCATCGGCTGGAATGTGTACGATAAGGGACCTCCTTGAGCAATGGTTGAGTGTGGTATAATATGATTAACTCCTTTAGTATATCCTTATCATCCACATTAGTTTATTTAACATAAAAAATGATCAGTGAAATCTCATTCCCCACACATTTTGGTTCAAGTTATGACTCAGGTTCAGGTTTTGGTTGCTTTAGTAGTGAATAAGTATACTCTTCAAACCTTTTAGTATTTCTCTTCAATTTATTTATGTATTATTTATGTTATTTCATCTGAGATTTTTGAATTTCATCATCTTTATCACTTGAGAGTATTTATTCTAGGTAGAATAATAAAAATTTGAATACATCATGGACAAAAATATTTTTTTTAGTTTTTAAAATTTATGATTTTTTTATTTTTCTTAAACGA
Source organism: Viscum album (assembly GCA_963277665.1). Taxonomy (NCBI): domain Eukaryota; kingdom Viridiplantae; phylum Streptophyta; class Magnoliopsida; order Santalales; family Viscaceae; genus Viscum; species Viscum album. The sequence goes on from OY728145.1 coordinate 1,026,121,909, forward strand.
AAGGAAAATTATTTAAAAAATGAAAATAAAAAAATGAGTGAAGACCACTCGGATAACTAGAAATTCTGCCAATTTTATGAATTTTTGTCATATGTGCTCTCAAAATATATTTATAACTAAGTTCAACATAGTTGATAACCTAGGTCGATCTCTTGAGGAGCAGTCGTGGTCATTGAATCAATACTTATAATTCAAATTTTTTTATATTATTTATATTTATTAAAAAACATGAACAGAAATATATATTTGATAAATGGGAATGAAATTCTAAAATTAGATATGCATATGCAATGCAAACATAATGAATGCAAACAAATTGAAGTTAGGAAGAAAGGAGACATTCCTGAGAGAATCAACCCGAGTGAACCTTCATCATCTCTTAATTTATTTAAAATTTATTTAATGAATACACTCCATAATATGAGTGACAATAACCCTCTATATATGGTTAGGAATATATTTTTCTCTCAACGGTCATCGTGAGACCACATATCCACCTCTTTGATCTAAGGAAAATATTGTAGAAGTGAAAGCTAAACCTCAGGTGGCAAGTGGTGACACAATGACACCTTTACCACTAAGATCATAGTCAGCCTAACTCTAATAAAATAAGAAAAAATATAAATTAATGTTCAATGAATTAGGTTCATTATTTGATTATTCCCTTGGGAACTTCCTTGGGTTAGCTACTCATGATCATGAGCATAAGAGTTTACAGTAAAGAAGATCACAATAAAAACAAAAAAGATAAAAATATACGAGAATGTGATGAAGAAGAATACTATAATATACTAAAAATGAATGATACTATTAAAACATAAAAACAAACTAAAAAACTACATAAAATGGGAAAAAATTTCTAACCCTAAGTTTACAACACTTTGATAAGGAGAAGGCACACTCTTTTATTGGGAGAGGGGGTGAAACTTTGACTCCAAAATCATACTCTAAAAGATGCCACATGGATAGACCATTAAATGATCTAATTTTAGAATTTATTAGTCTTGAAAGTTATTATTCCCTATCTCCTATGTCCAATAATGAAATTACAGATTTATTGGCCTAGTAATGAAGGATTTATGGATGATTTACTCTGAATATTTAATCTTCCCAGTCTTATTATTTGTATTCCAAAGTAGAAAGTTCCCATGAATTAATAGCCTTGAAAATGAAATAATCATGTGATTATATCTTACATAATGTTTTTATATGGATTTATTCTTTCATAATGTTTAATTTAAGCTCATTTGGTTTTTCCTGTTATTATATATGGGTCCAATAATAAAATACTCCAAATCTATGCACAGATTTCGAGGTCAGGTTTGTGATCTGGATTTGAGTCCTCAAATTGTGGATCGAGCTCTGAGTCCTAAATAATAAAATGAATCTCATATAATATATACATCTATAGAATAATAATTGTTAAATTTGGATCTGTTTAGAAAAACTTATGGTCGAAACATTGAAATAAATTAAAACTGTTAAACTTCCAAAAATAATCCATTTTTGAAATTAAGAACAAAAATGCTTCAAAAACATAAAATGTGACAACTTACCTTGAAATAACATGTTGGGGGATTAAAAACAATGAGATTTAGAATAAAATAATTGAATATATGTTCTCTATCACTTATATTATAACTTATCCCTATCCTTGTCATAGAAATGGGTATACACGATACATTTGAAAAAAAAATAGTATGTAAATTACACCTTCCTTTAAGACTAGAGTTGTTTTAGAACTTGTTGTTCCAAAGGATAAAAATGACTCTCATTAATGAGATAAACTGTATAGTGAACTAATTTTGTTAAAAATTACTTTAGAAAACTAGAACATTACCTCATTAGTTATGATGTCCCATTCAACATCCAATTAATATATTCTACAACACTAGTCTTCCCTAGTGTTCAAAGCGTAATATTATACATTTAGATTCCATTAATTAAATAAAATTTTCATAACTATATTCCTAAAAATATAATTAAATTGTCAAATTGAAGGAATTTTGGATTCATTTTGTTCTTGGAATCTTGAGTGGATCACCATTTGATGAATATTTAAAAATAATAGGACTTTTCTTGAGGAAAACTCCCAAAAATTTCATGTAGACTAATCGATGAAGGTAATGTAATATAGTGTGTCCCTAGGATATTTAATTGGTTCTTGTTATATAAATTATTATGAGTGATATTGAGATTATGATTCTTGGTTTCATTCCATCAATATAGAATGAAACATTCTACTCTTTTCCTTGGATAAAACCTTTTCCTAATCTATAGTCCACATGATCAAGCATTGGAAGTCCTTTTATAGACAAGGTCTATAAAAATTTCCTTCTAATATGACCAATATGTTCATTCCAAAACTTTTATATTTTGTTATTTGTTTCCCTATAATGGATTATACCTTATGGAACCTTGATTAGGTATAATTTTCTATTTTTCACACGCTTGGAAATCACCATGTAACCCTATGGGATTTTCCAAAAAAATAAATAATACAATAAAGAATCCCACATCATTAAACTGACCAATGAAAAATTGGTTCTTCTACTTAGATTTTCCCACAATGTTCTTATAAAGTTATTGAAAGAATAAAATCTAGAATCAAACTAGAGGAAAAAGTTTCTAGAAGGAACTCTTCAAATTTTATTTTTATAGAACTTAGAAAAAAATAATTAACCAAAATCACTACATTAAGTATAATTTTTTTAATCTTTGTTCACTCAAATAGATACATAAAAAATTAATGTAAATAAATAAAATAAAATCAAGAAATAATACTTTGGTTTTATATGGTTTGGACTAAAAATTCCTACATCAAAGGAAGAAACATTGTCACCTTCCATTTCCCCATAAAGAAAAGTTACAACATGTGAATATTGAGACACATAGATTAATACAACAAGTAATAAAAATATAAACAATAAAATTTGGGACCACCCTCATATTTATAGAGAGTTCCCCTAGGTCATCTGGTTGCACTGACCTCCACAAAATGTGGGAGTATGTACATTCCAACATTCCCATTACTGATATCTAGTTGTAATCCCTAGTATGACTGCCACTTTTGGTAATTTAGTAACCTATAAAAAAATAAACTTCCCATATCGTTTATAAGTCCCTATCAAACATTTAGAGAAACCCCACCAGGAATTTGTAATATTGAAAGTACCTTCTTCTGAATAACCTTCTTCTAAAACCATCCTTTCAGAAATATTTATGAAAACCCTTCCAATGAAACAAATTCAATGAACTATATATTTTCTAGAACCACTCATTCTGATCAAATGAATTTCATCTATTAAAATATAATTCAATCATTCACAAAAATCTTCCACTTCAATACTACTTTATAAAAAATCATTGAACCACCTTCAACTTTTACTATATATAATTATTCACAAACTCCTTTTATTTACCCAAGACTGAATGAGGTTTAATGTAGCCTCAGTATTTGTGGGCCCATAAATCTTGGTGAATATGTTCACTAGATTTTGTTTTTAAAAAATCTTATAACTTAAACTCTCTATCTTTCTGCATCTTCTATATTTAATGGTACTTCATAACAATGTTTTTAGTTCTTGAATAAAACACTTGGTTCCTAGCCAACTAAATTTCACCTTGAATATCATAGTAGAGAATCTGTTTCCCCTTACTATATCTGAGTTTTCCAACTAAACTCTTTACTTATACCATATCCATTATATATTTTATCATGGGTATAGACTCTATTTCTATTATAGAAAGTGAAATCACCAGTTATAACCTAAAAATCCATGTGATAACAGTTCCACAAAAAGTATAAACATATGTATTTTTTCTTTATTTAGAATTATAATCATCCAAATTTTTAGATTTACAAACCCATGTATCATATCACCATCTATGAAATAAAGAGTTGTACATTAATTCCATTTACATACTAAATAATCCACATTAAAACTTCCTAGTGAACTTTCCTTGGATTTTACATAAATCGGATAACCACTCCTATCACATGAGAAATATATAGAAGAGTGAACACCATAGAATATATCCAAATTATAAAAATTAAAGCTTAAAAAACTTTTACAATGTACTTTATTTCTTCTTCCATTCATGGTGTCTTATCCTTTCAATGTTTAAAGAAACTAGTGTGAGGAGTTGAAAATGGAATACATCCATTCATTCCAAATATCTCAATGATTTTCTAGAGGTAATCTTTTTCTAATTAAACCAAGATCCTATTTTTCCTATCACAATCAATACTCATGACCAAGATCATAATTCCTTCATCAGTATCTTTAATTTAATACTTTCTATACAATTCCTTCTTTAAATTATAAATCAACTAAACATTCAAACCCACCAAAAACATATCATCTATGTATAAGAGTAAGATAAAGTAGTCATTTTTTTAAAATTGATCTAGTAACAAAAAAATTTAGTGTTACTTAAAATGTAACCTTTTTCTTCCATGAAGTAATAAAATATTTGGTTCCAACACCTTAGTTATTATTTCAAACCATAAAGTATTATTTTTAGTTTTCACACCAAGACATGATTGTGATTTTCCATGAAACCAATGAGTTTATTTATATAAATTTTTTCATTCAAAACCCCTTGAATAAAAACTGTATTCAAATCCATTTATTCAAGGTATAAATTTTTGAAAGCAATTAATCTTTAAGTTTATATGGTATTGTGTTTAACAGTCATATATTTCAATACCTTCCTTTTACTAAAACCCCTTTAACTACCATCTTTTACTTATACCTATTTCCTTGTATCAACTTCTTATTTTAACTAGAAAACTCACTTATTGTAAAGTTCTTTATTATCTTATAGAAAACCCACTTATTGTAAAGTTCTTTATTATCTTATGGTAATTTCATTAGATTATAGTTTTTATTCAATTATACTGGATCCAAATCCTCCTACATTGTTAACCCCCACTTTTCAGGATCACCTAGAGTATCCACTTCTTTTAGAATTTTTGGTACTTCCACATCCATTGAGAGTAAGAAACTAAGTCCAACTCCAAACCTCAGAACTAACCATATGAACCTTTAAGATTTTGACACACTAACTTGTGGTTCAATTTATTTCCAAACTAAAACTTATATATCTACACCTTATATAACTCTTGATTGAGCTTCACCATATTCTAATGTTTCAGGTATGCCTTTCACTGATTGTACTTCCAAACTACTTGTAACATTACAAGTAAGTAATGAATAATAGATATTTTTATCTATGTCTATTAATGATTAAGATAATGTTTTAGAGGCTTAAAATCAAAATAAATACAATCTTATTCATGGAATACACTAATATTCTTAAAAGATTGTTTTACTACCTTTTGATGGCAAACCCTTTTTAAATCAATATTTTGACAATTTTATAATCTATATTTGTCAAAATAAACATATTCATTATTATTGGGACATTTAATTTTACATTGGATAAATTTTTGGTATTTTTCAGACAATGTTCATTTTTTAATGAATAGTGAAAAATACTGCATTTTACATCAAAACTGCTTTTTAATCTAATTTATTTATATGATTAGATTATCTTTTGAATTGGTTTTGAAGTGAAATTAGAATATATTTTTACCATTTTATCCAATGATGGTCATTGGAATCAATTTCACTTTGAAATTGGACTTAAACTGGTGTCAATCTTTTGATACTTATTGTTTCATAAAAACACGCTATTTGTCATTACAGCGGGAATTAATTATTAAATTATTTAATGTGACTTATATGTTTTGAATTTTGTAAAATAGACTTCATTTTTGAATTCGGAATATCAAATATAGCTTAGGGTGAATTTTTGGTATTTTTCTGAAAAACTTCAATTTTTGATGAATAGTGAAACCACTAAGTGATACTTATAAAAACTGATTTTTCGTTTAAATGAAATTTTTCCATCATTGTGTTTTGAATTTCAAAAATCCAACATACATGGTTTTCCTTAAGAAGTAAAATGTGGTTCAATGGGATTAAAATAATTTTTTGGTGAATAGTAACTTATTAAGTTTTTAATCGCGATTAAAGGTAATTAGTGTAGTTTAAGGTAAAAATAATGCTTTTATAAAATGAGGTGAGCTTGACACATGTCATGCCATCATTGGTTGTGTCATGGCCGACCAAGACAAGCCATGGGTCAACTTAGGGACCCCATGGAGCCACTTTGGTTGGGAAATGACATAAATAACTTTTTATTTAATATTAAAGTAAAAATGACACAAACATGAGTTATGTTACTAAAACAATTTTTATATGGGGTTATACAAGTCAGATTTTTGACTATAAATATTAATTAGAAATCTAAAAAGATTTCCTACATCATAGTATTTTTTTTATAATTTTTTTACATTAAATAAATAAATGTATTTATGACATCATAATGATGCAGTGATGACCTCATTATTTAACGATTTAAATAAAATGGAAAGATAATGTAAAATCTAAAACCTACACATGTACAAAACCAATTGGATGAGTGTATTTCGAAGACTTATCACTTTATCCTCTAATTATATCAATGTGGGACCTTTTGAATCCGAAACTCTTTTTAAAATAAAGTAACTTATCTTTATTTTCCAAGAGAGCCCCTCCTCTCCTCTTATAAAAGGCACCCACCTCTACCTCATTTCACAGACTCCTCAATCCTTTGGCTCAGCCATCCCCTGCCCATTTACTCTCTCCACATACCTATCCTCATCCTAGAGGATTCCCTTTGGGCAGAATCCTTTCAAAGTTAGCCTTTAGGCTCAAATCAAAAGGAGTTACACTTTTAAAGGTAATTCATTCTCTCATGTTCATTTGTTTTATTTTGCTTCTCCAACCCCATAAACTCTTTTTATTTACTTCTTTTGTAACAACACCAGTATCTTAAATATACTAGGATGTTTTTATAAGATTTATTCGAGCTACACTCTCACAAAACTACATAAAATGGTTAAAGAACATACGGTTTTCTTGGATGGCGAAATTCTGCCTCCCAAAATGATGATTGTTCAATACTCATTTAACACCTTCAAAGGTGGCCATTATGATGTCACTATTTTTAAATATGATATATAATATGTTTATTATTTCCTTAAGCTTCTGTATTTTTCATTTATGTCATACCATTATTGTTTCCATTATGGGTAAACACGATATCTTCATTTTAGGAAGTGCGGACTACCGCCCCCTGAAAGTGATTTGATTCGTTAATACCATATGTGGGATGTGTAAAGGATAAAGTTAATGATATTATATATGTTATTATACTGGAATTATAATATACTCTTATATAATTATGATTCCATTCCAGAAAATACAAAATAGAAATGGAAGTAGTGTTCATGCGTACGTACGGCTTACCGTCTCCATGAACGGTGCATTTCATTTCTTACCTCTAAATGATTATGTAATATTATAAATGAATGCATGTACTGGATATATATGACATATATGATATCTACATCATGAATAACATTCTGGATATAACGAACCTTTGACCAAATTAACAACATGTAAGTGTAAGAAGTCTATTTTTGACTTAAGAACCAAGTACCGACAAAATGAACATTATTAAATTAAATGATTACATTATGTTCATAACATGGTATAAAAGGAATAATGAACTTGAAAAAAGTTATTAAGAAAGTAGAGATTAACTCAAGTTTATTATTCATGAGATTAAAGAACGGTCGGGTCAAGTCGGATACGAGGTATGGGACTTCGTATCAATCTCCTTTCATTGAGGCATATTTTGTTTTATACACAACCTTCTTTTATACGGTGCATAAACCCCTTTGACTTTTACGTTTATCCAAAAGGAATCTTTTTTATACGAATTGTTTTACTAAACGACAAAAGGGAATGTTTTTGTCGTACGTATGCGGCGACAACGACTTCTCCGCCGCCGTGACCGTTATTTGAGTTTCGGCTTCCTCTACAAGCCATACCTTTTTTAAAAGAAAAATAAATACCATGTTTTAATTTTCTTTTATTTTGGTATTGAAAATGGTTTTCATAATGTTTTTTATATCAATGTGTTGTATTGATATCTTGTGATTGAAAGATGGAAATGTTATGTTTCCTTTATGCATGTTTTATGTGATATGATTATGTTGAGGTTCTTGGGCATTATTATGAAGATGGGTGGTTCCGTGATAAACTAAGGGCGGGTGAGCCCGATATAGCTCTCCAATGCATTGGGTAACGCGAAGGAGTGAAACGTTAACGTTTCTCCGAAGAGATTTTAGGGAATATACTGTGATGGGTATTCCAAACGTAACCAAGAGGGTTACTCCCTACGTAAGAATGTTATGAATGCCTCAAGTTACCTTTATGTCTTATGATTTCTTTGATTTATTCATGATTTGATGAGGTATGTTAAAGTGATTATGTTTTATGGGTAAATTATGATCTCATCCTTATGTATATATGTACCCATGTTTCCTTTCCATATTTTTATATCCCTTACTGAGCTTTTTATGCTCATCCCAAGTTTTTTTTTAAATGTTTTTCACAGGTCAAGGGAAAGGTACATGATATGATGATAGTGTCAAGGAAGTGTCAAGAAAGAATCCATATTTATTTTAAATATGTTTCCATTGATGGGAATGAAGAATACTATCTTTATGTAACCACTTTGTTTATATGTGGAATGTAATGCAAATTTTATGATCTAATTCTCGAAAACTCTAAACCCGAAAAGATCCTCAATGTGTAATCTTGTAATAACTCAAGATTAAGTAAGGTTTAAGGATGGGGCCTTATACTACTTACACCAATATTTAATCTTTGTGGGTCATTTATTCTTCTAATGGACATAGAGATATAAGTACTTTTTAGAACATATGATCTTATAGAACCTCCACCAAGATCAACTTGAATTAAAGTTTGTAATTTGACTAAAACCTCTTTCTTCTTCAATTTTTAATCTTTCCAAAATATATTCTTAATAAATCAAACTTTATATATCTTGATTTTTTTATTTTCATCATCCCAAAGAAAAATAAAAAATAGTTCATCTCCATAACCTATTAATAAACATGCCATATATTTTTCATTATATTTATCTATTTTTTCATCAATATGTTTGTAGGATTAAATTTTAAAGACGAATAGATAAGAAACTTCTGGTACTTTACCATACCATAGTTCTTCTTATAACCACTATCAAATTAGTGTCTATGGACTTCTATTTATTAATTAAGTTATTGTTCCTACTCCTTCCACCCTAAAATCCTAAGAAATATAAAAAATTTGGAAATTACTTTTTGTTCTCTATATCTACATCATATTATTTCTCTTGAATAAATTTCTTTGTTTTGGTTTTCCTGGAATGGTCTTCTCATTCCAAATCCATATGATCTTATGGTAATTATGAAAACTCATTATGGAAAAATCACCACTATTGTCAAATCTCAAACATTTCATCCTGCATCCAGTATTTATTTTCACCATAGCCTTCTATTGTACAAATATTACAAATAATTAACTCTTATATTTCCAACATTATAATCATATGTTTCTTGTGGATCCATAATTGTAGGTAATAAATTATTTTCTATTATATGAGAGAGAACTGGGGAATGTCCCTAAACATCTGAATGAATTAACTCAATCTTATAACATTTTTTAATTTTCTAGATAGATTGAAACAAAAATTCTACTAATTCTTAAGTATAAAAATCCAATATCTTAAAAATTATGAATAATCCTACTTCAGTATAAACTTTTCAACTAGAATCTTCATACCTTTATCACTGAGGTTCCCAATGTAATTATGATAATGTAGTGAAATTACATAAGATAATGTATAGTAAGTGTGTATCCCATTACCATTTCATTTAGAAGCAATTAACCTTCTTTTACACCACGGGATATGACTAGGGATCCTTGAGTAATCTTTCACACTCCATCTATAATTTTAGTTTCCAAAACCACATCATCCAACATGACCACTGAAATTAGGATCTTCTAGAGACCTATAACATGACAGACTTCCTTTAGTATAAGGAAAATTATATTTTTGAGCTATACTTTCACTTATCCCTTCCCTAATTTTTCAATAACTTCATTATTATAAATATTCACTCAACCAAAATTTCCAAATACATAATTTTACATGAATCCTTTTTCTACTATAGAATGTAAAAAAGATTTAAAATCTATGATATAAGAATCCAATTGAATAGGAAAACTCAAAATAAAATTTACACTATTATATCTTTCTAAACTCAGTTACATTGATATATTAATTTTTTATTTTCTATTCTTGTTTTGATAATATTTCTTGATTTTAACTTTCCTTCTACAATTCCAACAAATAATCCAATTTCTATGAGACTTTTCTCTACTCTTTTAATTTGATTTTATCATTGATTTCTTCTTGAAATTTCCTAATCAAGATAGTTGTATCACTGAAAGGGGGAGGGGTTAAATCAGGGAAATAGTTTTCTTTTATATTTCCTTATGGAAAAAAAATCCTTCTGTTAAAGATACATTTCCCCACTGAAAAAATTCAAACACACATCCACATGAACAAAAGAATTTAAAAGGTTTAATACTAAACCAGAGTATCTAAATCCTTTTTATGGTTTATAAATAATCCAATACCAAAAAATACACTATAAAACAATCCTTTTGTATGGAATAAAATGTGTAGGATATTCTCTTATACTAATGTAGCACTATATAAACAATCAAATATTGCAGGTGTTTCTTCTATCACAAAATTTGTAATAAAATTTTTTATAACAAAAATGTTATGATGTTTCTTGATCAAATTTCACAAATATGATATTTTAAAACAATTTTTTACTTCATTAACTAGACAATAGTAAGAACTTCCTGGAATTTTAAATCATTCTTAGTCCAATAGCTCAGCCTGATTTCTAAGTCTGAATACTCAAAAAAATCACACTTCTCTACATACTATTAGTTTGTGGAAATTTCTTTCACAAAATATTTTAGTCCATTTTATAAATTCCTTGTACCCACTAAAAATTGTCTTGAGTCCTCAATGAAATTCCTTACAATTCATGGCATGAGTGCTTCATGGAAAACCTTATTCTTCGGCGGACTACCTCTGCTTCGCAGACAACTGATGACCCATAGACTGAGGATTCTTTGTGACCCCTTTTACTTTGGGGGAAATCGAACCCATAAACCACTTCTGCACACTTTCCCCATGAAAATTATACTCCATGGAAATGATTCACTTTAAATTACTATCCTTCATATAATTTTCCCTCACGAACTTCTTCTCCTTCATATAATTCTCCCCCATGAACTCTTTTGGACTTAACAGAATTCTTCCAGCAGTGATGATCTTTTTTAATAAAAAAAATCTATGCTTAATGATCAGATTAGGGGTATTTATATAGGAATATATAATCTACAAAATCCTCTAATATTAATTACCCAAAACATAAATATGGTACATTTTTCACCAAGAACTCTTATGTGGTATGCATAGTGCCTTAACCCTTTGCGGCGACTGACATCATCCGAAAAATAAATTCTTTTGTGGTGGTCATTATTTTCTACAAACAGAAATCCTTTATGGATCCCAAAATCACCACCTAATGCTGTAAATGATACACCTACCATGAACAATGATCCTCCTGTGAACTGTGAGTCTTCAATGAACTATTTTTCCTTACGTGGTTTCTGTACTATGCTTCATTGTCCACATAGAACTACTATATAGCAATATACCTTTTTCAATTTTCCTTCTTCAATTTACATATCTCATTTGAGGTCCTCGAATTGAATTCCATGAATTCCTTTGAAAAAACCCTTCCTTTACCATAAAATAAACTTCTAATTTTGAGGCCCAAAAATTTAGAAAATTCATGGAAACTACGCCACCTTAAAATCTGATTTAGCAACACCAACTATACTGATTCACGATCATCAATAATTGTCAGCAAACAAAAAATGATACATCATTAAAGATTCAAACATATTCTAATAAAATTATCTTAATTCTAAAACCACTCAATTGATTTCATCACAAACCCCATATATCATGATATTTTTCCTTTTAATGATCAACTTTAGCATCGTCAGATTTACTGAGGAAAGCATTGTAACTTCCATGACTTCTAGTAAAATTGTTATTTCCTAATAAAAGGGAATTTATTAAGATTTTTAAGTATGATTTCTTGAATATGATGGTCATTCTGATCATCCACTTTTAAAAAGGGAGGTGGTTTAATTTCTTCTCAAACTTCCTTGAAAACAAAAGACAATACCTGAAAATGATCATCCTCCTTATCATCTTGGTCCTAAAACTTATAATTATTCTGATGAGGTGAGAATCCCCTTCCTTTATTTGAAATGAATCATCAAAATAAGGTAAACTCTCTCTCTATCATAGATCCTCATTGAGAATTGAGTTCTGAAAATATGTGAGCACCTAGTCATTCTTTCTGCTTGAACTACACACTATTGTCATTACAACCTCCGAATATTCTAGTATGGATGATAACCAAATAATCACCCAAATATTATCTATAAATGTGATCTTCATATAATTTAGGTGTATTTATATTAAGTTAATATCATTCAACAGATCTGAGGCCATTCTTCCTTCTAATAACCTCACACTTAATAGCCTCCACATCAAACACACTTTATTTGGGACTGTAGGTTTCTCATATATATCTACAAGGCCTTCCATCCTCTCCATTGTGGGATTACTCTCCCGAATTTTCAAATACACCTCTCAGACTAAATATATTCATATCACATCAATTACCTTATGATCCATTTTTTTATATTCATCCTTATTCATTTCTTCTAGTTTGATACCCTTCAATGGAAGCTCTAGATTCTTTTTAATGAGATAGTCTTTCATCTATATTTTCTAGAAATGAAATCTATTATATCAAATATATCAATATAGACCTTTCTATATTTTGAAATCATCCTTCTAAAAATATAATTAATCCCATTTAAATTCAAAAAAACATTTGACCAAGAGAATGTTACCTGAATTAAAAAGTGAACTACTGAGACTCAAGCTTCTAATATTCCCTTTGATACCACTTATTGAGAATTCCCAAACACTTTACTTCTGAAACCATATGAATCAATTAATATGGTATTAATATATTGGAAATATATTCTAGAAAGAAATATTAGAACTTTTGTTTTCTAAAACTTAAATGAAAATAATTCACCAAAATTACCACACTAAGTAAAAATCCATCATTATTAGTCTAATAGAGACAAAAAAACTTTCATTAAAAGAAGGAATATGATAGAAAAAATTATTTGGTTTTATCTAGTTTAAACTAAAATGTCCTTTGTCTATAGGATAAACATTATAATATTCAATTTCTCTAGAAAGATAATTTAAAACTTGTTGTTAATTATCTATGTTGATTACTATAAAATTTAATATCAATAAATACATGTAAAGGTTCAGCCACCCTTCTATTTATAAATAGTTCTATCTATTCATACGATTACACTAATCTCTAATAAATATGGGGTTTCATCTATTCTACTATTAAAATTTATGATCTCTGATGTTACTTAAGATTATGAGACCACTAGGGGATGGGTAAATTAGTGGTGATATTTTTAAATTTCAATTATATTGAAATTAACCCTTTAAAATTGTTAAAGTTTTTATCCTTATTAACTTTTTATAACAATATCACAAGTATGTAATTATTAGAAAGTAAATCAAGACACATAAGATTTATAAGGTTCAACCTCAGTGTGAGAACCTATATCCTTGTCATGATGAATCCCACTAGTATATGGAAATATACTATTATAATAAGTGAATAAAACTTCAAACAAATCCCATTAGACTCTTTATATAACCTAATTCGAATGATTATACTCACTCATATTAATTAAAATATGTTTCTTATAAAACTAACCCAAGATGAGAAAAAGAAACTTTAGAAAATAGTTTGTAAAAATATCATCTGGAAATCATCCATCAATTTTTCTTTGTCCATTGCACCTTATAACTTCATCTCATGTACTATATCTGGTGTACATCACCTGAAACTACACCTATTTTTTGTGATCCATCTGATGAACAAAATTATTCCTCACAAAAATGTTTAGAAACTCTATTTGATTCAATAAAAATATAATATATTTGATCATTTCAACCATAAAATGTGTCTAATTTATACCTCGGTCCAATACATTATATTGAAGCCTCTATTTGATGTATCTAACTAGTATCCTCTCTTCTCCAAAAAAATTAGTTGGAAACTTACACTATTCAAAAAACTTCAATGTAACATGTCTTTCATACGGGTGAATATTGTTAGTACATGTTGTATATGCACTTCTTTTTTATGGTGATATCATAAGAATAAAGGTGGGATCTGAAATATATTTTCCCACACAAATTATAAATCAATCATTAAAACTCCTACTCAAATTAACTTCGCTAGATGATTCTCAACAGTTCTTTAATATTGTTAAGGTTACATGAGAAATCTAATGATCACAACATTATAAAATCTTATTTAACCTTATTGTTCAAGAACTTGTAAAAATTTTATTATTTGTGAATGATAACACGGTTTGAAAGATCATCTCAAAATTATCTTATTAAGGGATTTGCAATGTTTATGTAAAGTTCTTAAGAACTTCGTCCGATGAATTTTTTGTCTAGTTCCTATTACTCCATCCAAGGAACTTCTATTCTTTCTCTGATTAGTGATCCCACCTATTAGACTTCTCTCTATTTGATCCGATTTGATCGATGTGATAACAATATTCCATCAAATGCATATGGCCTCTATAAAATCATCATAGTTTTAAAAACACGTCTTTTTCAACTTTATGGAATTGTACATCCAATAACATCATGATGTTAGTATAATGTTCATTTATACAGAGATCTTTATAAAGAACTTTAAGGACACACCTTCATCAAAAGTCAGTTTTTTTGAACTTTATTTAATGAATTAAAACCAATTAATCATTATCTAATGGAATCGATTTTATGACTACATACAAAAATATCAAATCTGTACACCTTTTTAGTTTAGTTACTTTAGCTTCCCCTATTTGATGAACTCAAGACATTGAATATTTAATTGAATTATTGTAACTTTTAAGGACTTGTGTAAAATATAATTCTCTATTGGGTTATGTTAATTAAAAATTTTATATAAACCCCTTTGTATTCTTAAAATATCCATGATCCATCCATTATTGTAGATTCAAATTTTTTAAGTCTTGAAACTTCATCATCGAACACACTATTTTCAGAATCACTCTATATTGAAATTTGTACAACCACTCAAACTCTAAATTCTTGTACATTTATACTTTTTTCACTTTGTAAAAACTTCATAAAAATCAATGTTAGATATATTTTTTCATGGGTTGTCTAGTGTACTTGGTTTACTTCTCTCTCCTTGTATAAAAGTGAACAACTTTTGTAACAGCCCAGATTCAGGTTCCACCTAAGGCTGCCCCATACCTGGTTGGTCACATGACCCCAAGACAATTTCCTCAAATGGTAGAGGTTGCCAACTAGCAGTGATGACCAAGGTCTGATAATGGGGAAACTATGCCCTCATTGGTAGAGTATACACATCGGAATTAATAATAAAATAATAGCGAAATTAGTAATACCATACAATAGAAGTAAACAGCGGAAGGCTGATAGTAATAAAAAACTAGAGCATATATATATATGATGCATGTCATATGTGTCTAATAAATCATCCAAATCAGGTCACAAAGATGAAAATAAAATACAATTCAATACAAGGAAATAGCAAGTAAACTCCAATAGCATTGCAAGCCTCATCTTGGTCACATGCTCCCTAGCTCCAATAACAATCAAGTACCTGATTAAGAAGGGATCTTTCCCTTATATATACCTAAAATCATATAACATGATTAGGTCCAAAATCATAACCCAAATAGGGTGTGAGATTAATCCCAGTAGGCAACCACCAAATGATTTATGCCTATCTGTGAGTGAATATATATATATATAGTAGATAATATGAAAAAATGAACAAATAAACTAGGAAGTACCCAAAAGTAAAAAATCCTACAATTTTAAATTTCATTCATTTTACATTTATTATTCATCTGTTGAATCATTTAACCCAAGGGTCTAGCCTAAGATCTATATCCCCCATATAAAGTAACAAAACAGATGTCTTAGAAGACCATCTAAATAATCAAGTAAGACTGAATCCATGCTTGTTCTTTGGCTTGACAGACTCATCACAAACATTCAATTATTCAAAAATGACCCTCTGGGAAATTTCTCACAGTCTAACCCTTCTGGTCCAATCATGGCATCAATTCATTAAATAATGACCCTCTGGGAAATCTCTCACAGTCTAACCCCTTTGGTCCAACGTTTCATCAATTCATTAAATAACGACCCTCTAGGAAAGCTCTCACAGTCTAATCCCCACAGGTAAACCATCTACACCAAGGATCTCACAGTCTTGTGTAAATAATCTAGAAGTCCCCTAAGTTTTTATGGTCCAAGGATCTCATGATCCATTGGAAAAAATAGTGTGCATATCATATCAAATAATCTCACGTAATCTATAACAACTAGAAGGATAAACATTTTCAAATAATATCACAAACATTTCACATAATCAAACTTCATCCTAAAAAAACAATGAATATAAAACAAGATATTCCTCAAAGTAAACCAATAACAAATGACCATAAATAATAAAATAATAGAAACACACCCATTGGGTGTCCCTTAGACAAGTTATCTAACCTTACGCTTAAGCAACAACCCTTTATCCATCAATCAAACCATAGAAGCTAATAACAAGCTTAAATTCCAAATCGTGCAATACCCAAAATGTGGTAATGTGACACTTTTAGAATATATAATCTAAATACAAATAATTAAATTCACAAACCAATTACCTATATGTCGTACGATTGATACCCTTGAAATTAGGCCAATGAATCATCTTAGATCGGTGTATATCAACAAAAGGTTAAAAGTTCCCAACCTTGAATAAATCACAAAAGAGGATGAATCCGGAATAAGGAATCAAAAGGGTTTGAGAACTCACTGGGGGGATTCCAACGCACCCGACGATGTCTCGATCAGAGCTCAGATAGAGAATTGGGGGTTTGGACTTCGTCGGTCATTCTGGAGCACTCTTTTACAAAACACAGAGAGAAGAAGATGGTTCCAAATATGATACATGACCCCCTATGATATATCAAACAAAAATAAAACTACACGACATGTTCATTAACACTACACACTATATAGTAGCCTCAATCGACCCCCTGACTTAAGCGGGTCTACCTGGTCACCACATAGCCATGTATTCGGTCGTTACACGGTAAAAACATGGTCGTACATATCATGCTAGGTACACTACATGTACATAGAAGTATACAACATGAACTTAGAAAAACATTTTTTTTATTTTTCCTCAAAACAATCCGAAAACAAGATCCATACTTGAAAATAAGATCTTGGTTCTTAAAAACATCCCCCCTTAAATCAATTTGTCCCTTAATTTCACTTACAAGGGTGGGGAATAAGAATCTATGAACAACTCCAGCCAATGAAATCACACATTGGCCTCCCTATCCCATTTCTTGTATTGCACTCACCCATGCTGCCATAGAACCCATAACAGAGGAATAGATCAGTCACAGATAACCATTGTGTTGTGATCCACAATCTTAATAGGGTTCTCCTCAAAGGATGCATCCACATCCAACTCAACCTCTTCAGGTTGAAAAACATGAGATGGGTCTAAAAAGTAACGCCATAGATGAGAAACATGAAATTCATCATGTATAGCCCGATACCTATGAGGTAACTACAATTGATAGGCAACTAAACAAACTCTCTCAAAAACCTAAAACTGCCTTATGTATCTCGGTGAATGATTCCCATAACTCTTAATCCTCTTGTGTCCCAACCTCGGTGTGACATGTAGGAAAACCTGATCTCTGACCTCGAACCCTAGTGGTCATCTATGTTGATCAGTATAATATTTCTGGCAAGACTGTATAGTATCCATCCTCTTCTAAATCAACTTCACCTACTCAGTGGTCTCCTGGAAAAGAAGAGGTCCCAGCATAGATGCCTCTCCAACCTCTAGCCAACATAGGGGTGATTGGTATGTCCTACCGTACAAAGCCTCATAAGGTTCCATATGAATCATTTCCTAAAAACTATTATTGTAGGAAAACTCCAACAATGGTATGTGTCTCTCCCAAGATCCCCTGAAATCCAGGATGCATGCTCGAAGAATATCCTCCAAAACGTGAATCATGTGCTCAGACTGGCCATATGTCTGGGTATGGTAAGATGTACTTAGAAGTACATGTGTACTCAAAGCCCTCTGTAGTTTTTTCCAGACATGAGAAGTAAACTGAGCTTCCCTATCTGAAATGATAGAGTGTGGAACCTCATGTAAACATACTTTCTATCATATGTACAAATTTCCAATCTCATCAATACTGAAGGTTTCTTTGATCTGTAGGAAATGTGAATCCTTTGTGAGTCTGTCAACAACAACCCATAGAATGTCATTTCCTCGAGGTGACCTTGATAAACCCATCACTAAATACATCATGACATCATTCAACTTCCACTTGGGAATGGATAATTACTATAATAATAATGTCAGTTGCTGATGCTCTGCCTTCACCTACTGACAGGTGGAACATCTCATAACAAAACCAGCTACAACCCTCTTCATGCCTGGCCACCAATACTGACTATATAGATCTCGATACATCTTGGTGACACCAGGATGAACTGCCCATAACGAGTCATGAAAATCTTGCAGCAGATCCTCGTGTATGTCTACTGACACCCATACATGCCCATGAAAATGAAAAACCTCATCCTCACCTACGGTCCACCCAATAGTAGGGTCCCCACCTGAAACACTCTCCCATAGTACTAGGCC
This sequence comes from Viscum album, assembly GCA_963277665.1. Lineage (NCBI taxonomy): Eukaryota > Viridiplantae > Streptophyta > Magnoliopsida > Santalales > Viscaceae > Viscum > Viscum album. Next base: position 1,026,140,834 of record OY728145.1, read on the forward strand.
TTTAGAATCTGATAGTTGCCTCATTCGCACTCGATCCAATAGATTAAAGGTAACAGCTATAGAAGAAATAAATGTCTTCCCCTATTTGTATTGAACCTCAAAATGAATCTCAAAGAATAGATCCATTAGCTGTCACTCACTGCTGGCTTCCTAAACTGCCTGTATTTGAGTCCTCATACTCAAAGAATTAGCCATTGCATTGCCTTTCCTAGGTGTGTAGGCAAGCTCAAAGTCAACAGACTGAAGGTACTCATCCCACATTCACTATCTCAAATTCAGACCACGTTGAGTAAAGATATACTTGAGGCTTTTTTGGTCAGTGTATACCTCAAAATTCTCTCCTAAAAGATAATGTCTCTAATAACTAAATGCCTGAAAACCCGCGGCTAACTCAAGATTATGCATAGGGTAGTTACTCTCATGTACCCTCAACTATCGAGAGATGTATGCAATAACTTTTTTCACCTGCATAATCACTACTCCAAGACTGATACCTGATGTGTCATAGTAAACGGTGTAACTCTTACCTGATTCCAGCAAAATATGCATCATTGCTGAATTCAGTCTCCTGTTCAGCTCTTGAAAGGATGAATCATAGGAATCTATCCACAAGTACTTTGTACACTTCTTAGTCAGTCCCATCAATGGTGCTTATAAGTGTGAAAAGTTATGAATAAAGCATCTGTTGTAACTAGTCAGCCCCAGAAAACTTCATACCTCAAAGGTATTCTTCAGATACTCCCAAGAAACTACCGATATCACCTTCTCTAGGTCTGTTGATACTCCTATCTCTGAGATGACATGACCCAAGAAATGAATCAGGTCCATCCAAAAGTGGAACTTTTAGATCTTAGCATATAATTTATATTCTCTCAGTATACTCAATGTGATCTCAAGATTGGTGGAATGGTTGTGTGAAGTGTGAGAGTACACTAAGATATTTTCTACAAAGAATACCACAAAGGAATCCAAGTAATGATTGAACAATAATTATATCAGTTCCATAAATACTTTTATCACGTTCTTGAGACTTAACGGTATAACCAAGTACTTGTATAGACCATAACTACTCTAAAAGGATGTAATAGGTATATCTGATGGTATAACACACAACTGATGATAATCGGATCTCAAGTAAATCTTAGAGAACACCCAGGCACCTCGAAGCTGATCAAATAGATCATCAATCACTATTAAGGGATATCAATTTTTGACTGCCAATCGGTTCAGCTTCCGATAATCCACACAACGTTTAAGGGTATTTTTTGCCATCTTTATAAAAAGGATAGCTGAACCCCAAGAAGAAGTACTAGGTTGGATGAAACCCTTTTCTTATAACTCTTCTAACTACTTTTTGTGCTTCTGTATTTTGGGTGTAGCCATCCTATAAGGAGGAATGGACACATGTGCCTCTCCTAGAACAAGTTAAATAGAGAAATCCACCTCTCACTCTGGAGGTAAACATGAAAATTCATCTTGAAATACATCTTTTAAATGATCCACCACTAGAGTAAAGTCCATCTATGAAGTCCCTAGGTTATCCAGATATAAACTAGCAATCTGGTCTGTGATTCCTCCAAACACATGATGCTTGGGTCTAGCTATGCTCGCCTTGACATCCCATTCTCCCTTGTGTAGAAAATATCTATCCTCTGGTGATGAGAAACTCACCCTACAATGATAGCAGTCAAAAAATTCCTAAAAGGAAACCAACCAGTCCATTTCAAGAATGAAATCAAAGCCTATCATCTATAATACATAGAGGTCCCATAAGAAGTGACACCCACCAACCTCAAGAGGTCACTCCTTTCACTAACATACACTAGCCATCTTAATCTACAATGGAGTGTCTAGCGTCATAAAATCATCATAGGTATAGATAAAGAGCCTGATGCTCTCCACAACAGTAATATATATAAAACCTAGGGAAGTCCCTGTATCAAAAAGAGAATAATCTAAAACAAAGGCAACTAGAATCGTACCTCTAACCATATAGGGTCTGGGATCCTACTGTTGTTAGGTCTACTCCATCACAAAATTATGACCTATATCGCAGACCTACGACCCTACCTGTCTACCCTGAGCTAATTCATCATGTTGCTGCTAAAAACCTATCATTTAACTACCACGACCACAAACACCTCTTCAATCTAAAAGGTATGACGAACTCCAATTCTATGACTAATGAGGAACCTGTGGCCAAACTCTTGTATGTGTAGGCATAATATATCCCTTCTTACTAACTGCTGGTGAGAACATCCTGCAAAAATGTTGAAGATGACCCATCTTTCCACAAGATTAGAACTCAATTGAGTATCTCGGGCACTGTGGTCTCTTGTTCCGACTCTTCCCGCACTGATAGCACCTCACCTGGATACCCGAAGATACATCCCTACTACAAGAATCACCATAAAAGGGAATAATTCGACGCTTCCTGATATCAGTCAAAAGAGTACCAGCCCTGTATACTGAACCTCCCTATCTCGCAGCTCCAAACTCAATCAGATTCCGCTCGGTAATTAGTGCCTGGTTTACTATAGCAGTCATCAAATTCAACCTGAAAACATTCACCTGTGATCAAATGTTGTACCTGAGACCATCCTCAAATCGCATAGACTGTGATAACTCTTCACCCCCAGAATAGGTGTGAAGCATTGCATCTCTATAAATCGAGAAGGGTAATCCATCACTGAAAGAGCACCTTGCTCCAAATGCATGAAATCTTAGGCGCGGTCATCCCTCAATGTCTCGGGGTAGAAGTAATCATAAAAAGCTTTTTGAAACTCTTTCCAATCCATATCCAGATGAATTCCCATATGTGAAACAACATCCCACCATCTCTTGGTGGAATCAGGTAGCATGTAAGTCGTGAGATTGACTCTCCTTTCAGTAGGTGTCTTCATATGATCTAAGAGAGAAATAATGGCCTCCAACGATGATTTTTTAGCTTGTGGTCCTCCATCCCCTGAAAAAGTATGAGGGTGATGCTACTGGAACACCCGTATCAACTCCAGCATAATTGTGGTAGGATTTGGTTCTCCCTAAAAATTATGCATCATCCTCATAAAGAATTCACATAATTGTGCATCAGTACCTATGTCCAGTATAATATATGGTTCCAAGATGGGAATTATGGGGGGATTTTCTGGTAGTCCTTCATCTACCATTTCTATTGTTTGATTATCTCCCTGTACCTGGCATACAACTAGAGGATGTCTTGGCGGCACGACTCTAAAAATTCAACCACTCACCTCAGTACAAGATTAATGAAAATTGCAACTCAAAAGAGAAAGAATGGAATAGGTTAAGGAAATCATTCAAGTTTTACAATAGAGGTTTACATAGTGTGTTGTACTACTACACGGTGTATTACCTTAAGCCTTAACATGAGCATGTACCTCTACCAACTTGGTCGTTTAACTCCCATACACACGGTGTGTTCCACATGAGACATGACATGTAAGTGAATATTCCCTCCTTCCCAAGTAATTCTACATAGATAAAACTACAAATGTTATGTTGGTGTAACACTACATGGCATGCACACACGAGACACAGTGTGTACAACAAAAGTTCCATCCACCCATGTCGTTAGTCACACGGTCAATTACACGGTCGATTACAGCATGACGTGTACTCCAAGTACACGTAATGTTCTGCCAAAATTTTACCAAACTTTGTGTCTCTACTCACAATGTTATTCACACAGTCCACAACTACACATTATGTATATATAGTACATGGTGTGTACATAATAAAAATAATTTCTTCCAGAATGAAAGAACAAATGGTGAGTGTTCATAACATCACACACTGTGTTTTTTGGGTTTTCTAGACTGTAAGCCTTTAAAACAACTCTAGAACCCCCAAAATATTAAAATTTGTTCAAGGCATACCAAGTTCCAATCCATGAGATCCCATACACTCCATGAATCAATGTTTTTCATCCTTATTCATAAAAAATCTGAACATAATTCAATTAAGGTTCAAACATGCTCCACCAAATTCCAATCCACGGGGGCCCATAACACCTCATGAACAAAATCTTGGCATCCATAAAAAATAAAATTTATATATACCAATACCCTATCAAAATAGTAGGTATTTCTATCAAGACTTCTATAACAACAACATGTATATCTAGCATGACATATATCACAATAGCATGCAATCAGTAATGCTCTCTAAAAGGAATGGAAAGAATACATGGCATGTGATTTCTAAGAAGTTATTATATGATGCGTGAGATGTAATACCCTCATATCATCGTGTTTCAAAAAAAATAGAACCATAATGATATCAATACTAACAACACAAAACAATTGTGTCACCCGATGGTGAAATAAAATCAACTATAAGAGTTCAAAATCCAAAAATTAAAATTCAATTTGAGTTAATTTAGATTTTCCCTATACACAGGTTAGCTACTCCTGAGCATATATAATTATAAAACTTTATTTATTTCCTATCCCTTTATAATGTCACCAAGTAGTAAGACAAACTATACAAGAACCTCCTTGGATAACACTTTGTAATGTCCCAAATTCGGGTGCCACCCAAGGGTGCCCCGTACCTGGTTGGTCATATGACCTCAAGCACATTTCCAAAAATGATAGAGGCTACTAACTAGAAGTGAGGGCCAAGCTTTGATAATAGGACAACTATGCCCTCATTGGCAGAGTATACACAACATAATTAATAATAAAACAATTTTGGAAGCAGTAATACCATAAAATAGAAGTAAACAGTGGAAGACGGATAGTAATAAAATAACTTGATCATATATATATATATATGATTCATGTCATATGTGTCTAGGAAAGCAGAAAAAATAGGTCACAAAGCTGGAAATACAATATAGTCTAATACAAGGAAATAATAATTAAACTCCAACAACATTGAAAGCCTCAACTTGGTCCCACTCTCTCAAACTCCAACAGCAATCAAGTACCAAATAAAGAAGGGTGATTTCCCTTATATATACCTTCAATCATATAATCTACTTGGGTCTAAAATCATGACCTAAATAGGGTGTGAGAAGAATATCAATAGGAAACAACAAAATGATCTATGCCTATCTTTCAGTGAATATATATATCAAATAATATGAAAAATGAAGGAATAAACTAGGAACTACCCAAAAGTAAACAATCCTATAGTTTTCAATTTTATTAATTTAACATTTATTATTCATCTATTGAATCATGTATCATTGGGATCTATCCTAAGCTCTATATCCCCCATGTAAAGTAACAAAATAGATGTATCAGGAGACCATCTAAACAATCAATTAGGACCAAATCCAAGCTTGTTATTTGGATTGGCAGACTTGTTACAATTATTCAATTATTGATAAACGACCCTCTGGTAAATTTCTCATAGTCTAACCCTTATGGTCCAATCATAACATCAATTCATTAAATAGCGAACCTCTGGTAAATATCTCACGGTCTAACCCCTTTGGTCTAACATATCCTCAATTCATTAAATAATAACCCTCTAGGAAAGATCTCACAGTATAATCCCCTAAGGTCAATCATCCACACCAAGGCTCTCATGTTCCTTTATAAATAATCTAGAATTCCCCTCAGTATTCCCATTCCAAATCTCTCATGGTCCATTGGAAAAAATAGTGTGCATATCATATCAAATAAACTCATGTAATCTATAACTAATACATGGATAAATATTCAAAATGAATATCACAGTCATTTCTGATAATCAAACTTCATAATAATCAAAAAATGCATGGAAAACAAGGTGCGCCTCAAATGAAGAATAGATCAAACAGTCTTAAACAATCAAACAAGGGAAACACACCCATGGGGTGTACCTTAGACAAGGTATATAACCTTATGCATAAGTAACAACCCTTTATCAATCAATAAAACCATAGCAGGTAATAAAAGGGTTAAATTCCAATTCAAGAATTACCCAAAACGTGGGCATGCAACACTTTTAGAATATATAATCCAAAGCAAACAACGAAAGGCCCAAATCACCTACCTCAATGTCATAAGATTGATACCCTTGAATGTTGGCCCTTGAATAACCCTAGATCAATGTAGATATACAAAAAGCTGAAAACACCCAACCTTGAATAACTCACAATAGATGTTGAATCATGAAGAAGGGCTCAATATTTTTTGAGAACTCATAGGTGGGATTCCAACGCACTCGACAGTGTCTCGATCAGACCTCTGATGGATAATCGAGGGTTTGAACTTCCTCAGTCATTCCAGAGAACTCTTGTATGAAACACGAAGAGAAGAAGATGGTTCTGGATATGAGACATAACCCCCCTCCCCCTCTGATATATCAAATAAAAAACTACATTGTTTATTTATTAATACTAAATTCCATGTATTAGTCTCAACTAGACCCTGACTTAAGCAGGTCTTCCAGGTCACCACATGGCCATGTATTCATCCATTAAATGTTAAAAATGTGGTCGTACACGGCATACTAGGTACACATCATATACACCAAAGTACATGTAATGTACTTAGAAAAACCTCTTTTCTTTTTCCACAAAATAATCTAAAAACAATATCCATACCTAAAAAAAGATCCTGGTTCTTACAACTTCAGTTTGGATAACATGAATCTCCATGATGTTTGAAACATGTGTAATGACAAAGAATCACCTAACATTAGTAATGTTTCCTAACATGGTCAAGGAAACATTCTTCACCTCCTACAATACTTTATAAGAAAAACCTTTATAAAAAATTTAGTAACTATTTATTAACTAATTATAAAAAACATTCATAGAAATATATATTGAAAAAAAATATAAAACTTGTTACAAAAACATCCAAAAGGATCTTCAATATCCCATATCAATTTTTTGGAAACATTCCCAAAAAATTAACAAATTTTTAAACAAATATTTTCATAACATTTTGTAAAACCATATTCTTTGTCTTCGAGAATGTCCTGACACCACACTATTATATAAAGAAATATTTTTATGAAACTTCATCCCCCAGTGATAAGAAATTTTGTGAACATGATAAGATCAACTTCTCCTCAATATTTTTGTCCCCCATTATATAAAAACAACATCTTCAAACTTATAATAGAAAGAGTTTTCTACCTTATTAGAAAGTTTTACTTTCTCTCCCCTATTGACTACTTAATCAGAAGAATGGTGGGAAAACATCCTTATAAACTTCAAGAAATAATTGAGGGAGGCTGAACATGTATTTGAAGCCTCAATTCATCAAATATTTCCCTTGGTATATATTTAGTGAAAACATCAGTAATTTGATACTTTTTTCAAATGAAATTTAGTATAACATCTTCACCATAAGAAATATCTTTTATGAAATGATACTTAATATCAATTTTACTTGATTTGAAATGTTGCACAAAGTTTTTTAAGGATCAATGATACTTTTATTATCACAAATAATATTCAATGGATTTCTATATTTCACGATCAAATCTTCCGACTGAAATTTCAGTTATATCATTTACATACAAGAATGGGTGGTGGAAATACATTTTTCTTCTACTATACTCAAAGTAACATAACTTTATTTCTTACTATGTCATATCATATAACATTATCCCATGAAAAATGTTCCTCCTGATGTTGAATTTATATCATTATAATCTCCAAAATAATCAAAATCAGTGTGTCAAATAATTTTCATGTCATAACTTATTTTATACAACATTCAATAATATTATGTTCATTTAACATACCAAGTTATTCATTTTTCTACCAAAATATGTGATTCCATTGGATTAAATTGATATATTTCACACAATTTAATGTCATAAACAATGTAGGTCCTTAAAGCTATGAAATAGAGAAATATTACTATTAAATTTTATAAGTCTTTATGATTGAAACATTTCCTAGAATCATATTTACTCAACATTATATCAATATAGATAGGTTCATAAATCCTCTTGATTCTTCCAGGAAAAACTTTTGTAACAAATCCTTGCATACTTTTCCTATTTGAGAAAGATATATATTTCCATCAATTGAACTTATAATCCCAGAAAGATATATAAATCTCTATGTATTAAAATTTCAAAAATTGTCTTTATTTATTTAAAAAATTCTTAAATTTTTTGTCCTTATCACCTAAAAAAATAATATCATCAATTTAAATAATGCAAATAAATCTACCTATGCTCATTTACTTAACATATATGTTTCTATAAACTTTTCCTTTAGAAATGTTTAACTAATTTAGGAAACTATTAATTTTAGTGTACTATGTGTAAGGAGCCTGTTTCAACCCAAAACAAATATTATGCTTACACACCATGGGTCCATCATTAACAAGTAAAAACTATAACATCCTATGTTTTTGAAAGGAAACACTATGTTTAATAACATACATAATACACCAAATTTAGCTTAAATGAAAAAATTTATATTATTATTTAATATGATATTTATCATATATCAATTAGAATAGTGGGAATGAATAAAATGAACTGAATTAGGAAAATATGGTTTACACATGTTTATATAATGATTCATTGGTTACCAAATTAATTAGGAAATTAAATAAAACCCAATTGAATATAATGGATGTGCTTTTATGAAAAATTATTTAAATGTGAATAATTTTGTAAATAAATTAATCAAATTTATATTTTTGGAATATATTAATGAAATATAAATTCAATATAATGTTTAAAATTCATATTATTTTTTCTAGACTTTTTATAAGTACAAATACAATTTTACGGATAAAATGAGTGTTTTTCTAAAAATGCAGTTTTACCACCTTTTGATGGAGAACCAATTTTAAATCAAGTTTTTGCCAAATTTATATGTTTTATTTGAAAAAATAAACTTATTATTTTGAATCAGGACATAAAAATTTACTTTGGATTATTTTTTGGTATTTTTTTGATAAATTTCATACTTTAAGGAATAATGAAAAAATACTGAATTATAGTTCAAAACTACTTTTCATATAATTTATTTATATTTTTAGATAATATTTTAATATGTTTTAAGGAATAATTATGTGAATTTTTTATCATTTAATCCAATTTATTTCATTGGATGTTTTTTAAATTGAAATTGGATATAAAAACTATGTGAACTTTTGAACGTTTTACATTAAAAACCCACTTTTTAGTTTTTTCTATGGAATTAATTTTAAATATAAATTTTCAAATTCTATGAATTGAATTATTTATAATGGAGTGAATATTTGGAATCATAAGGTCCAAATTATGTTTTAATGTTAGTTTTATTTTTAGATATAAAAATGTTACCATGGTAAAAAAAATTATTTACCATAGTAAAAGTAAAATTTTGACAAGGGTTAAAATTAAAAGTTATAAGCTTAACATACCAAAAAAACTAAAAAATTTAAAGGGTGTTTGAAGTGTTTATAAACCCTAACTATTCTATAAAACATTAGTTATCTCCATGATTAAAAACGTGTTAATTTTTCATATACATACTTAATGGATTGATTTAAAAGTATAATTTATATATAAAAATGATAATAATTTCATAAATATTATTCTATATATGATGTAATTTTTACCTCATGGACTATTGACATTATACCAAGTTCATTTTCGACTCGAGTACCGAATATCGACAAAACATCTTACATGAACTAAAATAATTAACTAATTATTATAGCATGGTATGTATTGATATAAAAGGAATAATAAGCATTAAAATTTTATAAATAAATTAGAAAATAAACTATGTTTATTATTTAGGAAGAACAAGGAACATACATGACAAATTGAACTCAATGTAAGGGACTTTGTCTCAATCTCCTTTCATTAAGGCATTTCTTGATGATGTGTAGCTTTATTATTTTATAAGGTGTATATAATAAAACCTCAATATTAATTATCCATATTATATATATACTCATGTTATTTAATAATTTTTAAAATTTTATACTCTCATGTGGCTTGTAATTTAAATGTTCAAAATGGTAAAGAACTCTCTAAATTTAACATATTTTTAAATGTTTTAAAGATTTATTATTCTAAATATTTATTATTAATGTCCATGTTATCAGAATAATTTTAATGATTTATTTATATGTACATTAATTTTTAAAAAATTTAATTCCTTTCAAAAGTTTCAAAGAGGTATTTAACACTTTGATTCAAAAATATTCTTTTCAAATGTTTTAATTATATTTTAAACATGGATTCATTATTCCAATAACTTGGAATGGGTTTTTACATATACACCATGAATGGACTTTATTTATTTTATGTCTATATTATGTATTTATGTTTACTTTACAATGTTACCATTTTATTTTAAAATAATTTTTTTTCATTTATGATTGCATGACTTATAAAGATGAAATTAGATTTCAAAGTAGAAATGTTACTTTTTCCTTTAAGTTTGTTTTATGTGTTATGATTATGTTATGGTTCTTGGGAATTTTTTATGTATACAGGTGGTTCCATGATAAAACAAGGTTAGGTTAGCCCATGATATATCTCCAATGAATTGGGTAATTGTCACGACCCGTCCTCGGAGCCCGTGTCGTGACTACCCCAAGCCCACCTTCCATAGGCCAAGGGCTGGCAACTAGCACCAAAGGCGTAATCCTGATAAAAGGTAAGGAATTGCCTTTTTAACCTGTAACACACACACATTATGAACATAAGCGGTAGAGGAAAGAACTAAAAATAAACACTAAGTAAAACTAAATAAAAAAGTAAGTGTTGAAAGGAAAGGGGCTGAAAATACAAGCCCAACAGTAAAGTACAACTGCAGATAAGTAAACAGCAACTACTGAGTTGTCCTCCAGGAATCCCACCTAAAGGGTGGGTACAGATGTCCTCCTCAGCACCTTAGGTCCATCCGTCCACTCCGTGTACGTCTCGCCAAGTGGTCCACCTCTAGATACAATCGAGCTCCACAACACTCTACCTCGATCAGTGATGTCCGTCGTCTGGGTGAGTATAACGATACTCAGTAGGGACCCCGAGACCCTCAAAGGTCTCCCAGAATCCAAAAAGGATAAACCATAGAATAAAGATACAATCACGAAGTATGAAACAACTCTACTTAGGTATATGCCCAAACATATACCTAAGTTACCAATCACAACCCGGCTCCAACTCTTGAGCCCAAAAACAACCTAGTCCACACAGGAAGTAAAAATCAATCACATCGATGATAATTATTGAAAGTCAAGACTCAGCTCACATAGGTATAAATATTTCGTATAGAGATAGAAATGATCATATGTATTCACTGATTCATCTAAGATATCGGACCCATACAGGATACTAGACCAGCTAAGTTGTCAGACCCACACAGGATACAAGACCAGCTACTCTGTCGGACCAACACAGGATACAAGAATAGAAGTAAAAACTGTCAGACCCACACAGGATATAAGAATAGTAGTCATCGTTGTCGAATACACAGAGGATTCCGGTTCAATACCCATCATCGTCGAACCCATGGAGGATCCTAGTACAGTAGTCATCACTGCCGAACCCACGTAGGATTCTGGTATAGTAGTCGTTGCAGTCGCAGCCAGCACACACAGCACGCTCAATTTCGAGAGGGTATGCTCCTCGAGCCAAGTGTTGATACATCAAATATCATGAAGTCTTGAGTTTATGTATCCCATAGTACCGTCTCATCAAAAGGAACCCAATGCGACAGACGGCGCATCAATCGGACACCCGGTCTGAGAGTTATTAGCATTTCCTTTCGAGGGGCCCGGTTGGATTTTACGCTCTATCCAACCCGTCCGTTTTCCTAAATTTTCCAAAACTCACTTAGAGTATCGAAAAAGGACTGCCTCATCTCAAGGGTCCCAATGTCAGAGACGGCGCGTCGATCAGACGCGCGGTCTGGAAGTTATTCACAATTAAGTGTATACGGGCCCGGCCCGTCAAGCCCAGTGGGTCGGCGGGTTGGCCTGACCCGGCTCGGCGAGTTTGACGCAGCCCGGTGGAGCGCGGCCCACCCAAGGACCCGACCCGGCAGTTCTGACCCGGTTAGGGGGTCAGGCCAGTTCGGTTCTCCCGGCGATGCCAAGAGGCGCCGCCCCTCCTTACTGCCCGGCCGGCCGAAGCCGTCCCGTTTTGTCCGGCGCAAGCAGCCTACGGTTGCGGGCCTCGGTTCCTTCACAGTGTGGCGCCAAGAGGGAGTCGTGGTCCTCCTGCCCGGTCGGAAGGCGGCTGGCCGGTTCGACTGGCAAAGCAGCCCGCGGTTGGGGGCCACTTCTCCTCCGCAGCGCGGCGCCAAGAGGGCACCCCGGTCCTCCAGCCCAGCTGGCTACGGCCAGCCGGTTCGGTTCGTACGAGCAGCCCACAGTTGCAGGCCGCACCTTCTTCCACGTGGTCGGAGCGAAGGAGCCGGTCCTCCACCGCCGCAGCCCGGCCCGGCCTTCGGTCGCCATTGCCTTCGGTCACCGCCACCTCAATACCATGGCCTCCTTCCTCCGGCGTGGTGTGATGGCACCACGCCCTTCCGACTCCATCTCCATTTTTAATAGAATCAAGAATCTACGGAGGGGCATCGGGCCGTGTTAGTTCAGCATGCGCCCTCTGCATTAGATGATAAAAAATGTCCAAAGACGAAAAAGAAGATTTATCGAAGAACAAGGTATAAACTTTATTCATTTGAAGATATAAATGAATTTCCCATACCTCATAATTAACGTTGCACTCCGACGAGTCGTGGAAGACGGGCGTAGCGGAAGACGGGCATCGTTCCGTCAATGTCTTTGGAAGTAGATCTCGAAATTTCATGTCAAGATGATGTCTTCAGTGTACTTTTTGGGCGAGGGTGCCTCATTTCCTACTCTGGTTGAAGAAGGTGTTGCTTCACGTTCTTCGAGACGTGGAGCGTTCTTCATTGAAGAACGGCGTTCTTCATCGAGGGAATATTGTTCCTCAAGTTCTTCATTGGAGAGGGTGAATTCTCCCAAATCCTTCCCACATAATATTTTCCAAAGCAAAAGAAATAATAGGCTCCCCAATATTATAATATTTCAATGCATTTCAAAATATTTCAAATGAATTCATGACACCACAATTAATTAATTAATTGTGGAGCTCAATTAATTAATTAGTAGTGTTGGCACATTAAATGAGAGAGGAAGGCGGAAGGTTTAACCCTCATCAATGGGGGGTTCCAAGGGTTTCAAGGGGGAGTTGAAGAGTTGAAGTTTGTGTGGGACCCACCACACAATATCCTCTCATGGGTGGTTATGTGGGGTGTGGGCTCCACCTCCAACTCCTATTTGGAGAAAATAACCACCCCTTAACAAAAATTATGTGACACATAATTTTTATTAAATTTATAAAGAATCCCCAAAATTAAATTTTAACCTGTAAAAAACGCAACTGAGGTAAAGGTACCCTAAAGAGAATATCAGTTCTGTGAGTTCCTCGGTGTCCTTAGATTTCAATTCCGAGCATCGGTTCAAAATATATAAAAACCTGCACGCACGTTTATTGAATGTACCTGAACACAACTTTAGAAAATTATTCCGGGCACACAGGGCCTTGGAATCAGGCACCGTCAGAAACTGCGGACTCATAAAATTTGAAAGAATTTAATAAAAAAATTCCTTGCAATTTAGGGGTCTTTACATTACCCACACCTCAGGGATTTACGTCCCCGTAAAGCTACAACACACATTAGGGGAAAAAATGGGGGTACTGAGCACGCATCTGAGCCTCCCGCTCCCATGTGCTCTCCTAGAGGTTCTCATGCTGCCAGTGAATGCGCACTAGAGTAATAGACCGTCCTCGTAGGACTCTCTCCTTTCAATCCTCTATCTCCACTGGGACCTCCGTGAAAGTCACCTTGTCATCGATGTCCATCTCCTCGTGGTCGATGATGTGGGACGGGTCGTGCACGTATCTCCTCATCTTAGATACGTGGAAGACGTCGTACACCCGATGCAACTGAGGTGGAAGGGCCAGGTAGTAAGACACCTTGCCTACTCTGCTGAGGACATGGAAAGGTCCGATGAATTGAGGAGACAACTTGCAGCCTCAGCCAAATCTCTACAGACCTCGTCGAGTTGAGACCCGTAGAAAGACGCAGTCACCATCCTCAAACTCCAGTGGTCTCCGTCTCCTATCAGCATAGGACTTCTGTCTTCTCAGTGCAGTCTTCATCCACTCCAGGATGATCTACACCTTCTCTATCGTAGCCTGAACCATCTCTACTCCTACAAGTGCTGACTCCTCTGGGCCATTCCAGCACAGAGGTGACCTGCAAGGTCATTCGTACAGTGCCTCATAAGGGGTCATCCTGATGGTGGAGTGATATCAATTATTATATGAAAACTCCACCAAGGGTAAGTGATCCTCCCAGTTGTGAACAAAGTTGAGGACACATGCACGGAGAATGTCCTCGAGTGTCTAAATGGTCCTCTCAAGCGAAGCTGCGTTCCAAAATCCTCCTGTAACCCCTTCCATAGCCGGGAAGTGAAATGAGCATCCCGATCGGAGACGATCGTCAATGGAACACCATGAAGTCGTACGATCTCCTGTATATAGAGGTGTCCCAAGCTCTCTATTGATCCCTGCTCTCTGATCGGTAGGAAGTGGGCCGACTTGGTGAGTCGTTCGACAATCACCCAAATAGAGTCGTGTCCTCTGGATGTACGTGGAAGCCCTATCACGAAATCCATGGATATCCCATCCCACTTCCACTCTGAGACCTCTAAGGGCTGAACTAATCCCGCTGGAACCTGGTGCTCTGCCTTCACTTGATGACAAGTGAGGCATCGTGAGACAAAATCCGCTACCGCCTTCTTCATACCCGGCCACCAATGCTGTTGTCTGGGGTCCTGATACATCTTCACCACTCTTGGATATACTACTATAGGGGAAGTGTGGAACTCCCTCAACACCTCCTCCTGTAGTGCAACTGGTACCATGGTACGTCCTCTGAAGAGGATGACATGCTTCCCACCTTCAGAAAACCCATCAGGTGCCTGACCTGAGGATATTTGATCACATCGTGTCTCATAGTCAATGTCTCCACGTTGTGCCTCTCTGACTTGCTTAAGGAGTGGAGGAGTGACTATGAGAGACTGTAGAAAGGCTGCTCCATCTCTATCCACAAAGGATATCTGCAACGTGGACAGCTTCTATGTCACCAATCCTAGCAGCTGAATGCCTGATCTCCTACTGAGAGAATCTGCTACAATGTTTCCCTTCCCAAAAGTATAGAATATCTTGAAGTCATAGTCCTAGAGGAACTCAAGACATCATTGTTGTCTTAGGTTCAGGTCCTTCTGTGAGAAGATTTACCTGAGACTCTGGTGGTCAGAATATACTGTAAAACGCTCACCCATCAGATATTGCCACCACATCTTCAAGTCGAAGACCACTACTGCTAACTCCAGGTCATGGGTAGCGTAGTTCTGCTCGTTCTGTCTCAACTCCCATGAACCATATGTGATCATTGCTCGCTCTTGCATTAAGACACACCCGCGTCTGGTCCTTGATTCATCGTAGTAAACTACGTACCCAACGCCCTCCTTTGGTAGCCTCAAGATGGGCACACTGGTCAACCTCTACCTCAGCTCCTGAAAGATCTGTTGGCATCTCTCTGACCACACGAAGGGTTTCCCCTTCTTCATCAATGGTGAAAGCGGTGCTGCAACTCTGGAGAAGTCTGGCACAAATATTCGATATTACCCAGCTAGACCTAGAAAACTTCGAACCTCCGTCACACTCCTGGGTGGCTCCCAATCATGTATTGCCTCGATCTTCGCTGGGTCCACTGCAATTCCATCCTCTGAGATGATGTGTCCCAAGAAGTGAACCTCTCAAATCCAAAACTGGCACTTTGAGAACTTACCATAAATCTGGTGCTCTCATAGTGTGTCTAGTACTACCTGCAAATGGTAGGCGTTCTCCTCCTCAGTAGTCGAGTAAATCAGTATGTCGTCGATGAATACTATGAAAAAATGATCAAGGTAAGGCTGGAAGATTCAGTTCATCATACTCATGAACACTACTAGAGCATTGGTTACACAGAAGGGCATAACCAAGAACTCTTAGTGGTCATACCGAAACCTGAAGGCCGTCTTCTGCACATCCTCATCTCGAACTCTGAGCTGGTGATAGCCTGACCTAAGGTCTATCTTCGAGAACCATCATTCTCCCTTGATCTGATCAAAGAGGTCATTAATACTTGGGAGTGGGTACTTGTTCTTCACAGTCACCTGATTCAGGAGAAAGTAGTCGACACACAGTCGCAACCTCCCATCCACCTTCTTGGCGAACAAAATCAGTGATGCCCAGGGTGAAACACTGGTTCGGATAAATCCCTTCCCCTGTAAGTCCTCTAGTTGTACCCGAAGCTCACGAAGCTCAGCAGAAGCCATCTGATATGATGGAGTAGATATCGGTGTTTTCCCGGGGTACAGGTCAATGTAGAAGTATACCTCTCTGCGATGAGGTAGTCCGGGAATGTCGTCAAGGAAAGAATCTGTGTACTGATCCACCTCAATAGGAAAACTTGGACTCCGCACATCAACCGCTCCAAGGATGAGACTAGCCAACTGATATGTGATTGGCTACCCCCTCCTCTGTGTAAGTCCATCCTACACTAAAAATTCTCCCTTATCACCGGTGAAGGTGAACCTAGTCCCATCCGTGAGGATAGACCACACCATGCACCTAATACAGTCAATATGAGCATGAACTGTGGATAACCAGTCCATACCCAAGATGACGTCGCAAGGCCTCAATGCCACTACAAGAAGATCTCAACTGAAGATCTCACCTCCTAGAGTAAGCTCACATTTCCAGAACCAGTGTGTAATCGTCGAGTCTTCTCCCGTAGGAGTCTCTAGCCATAAGGATCAAGCCAACAGATCCTTTGGAATCTCTGAGCTCTAAATAAGGGCAGCGGTAATAAAAGAATGACTCACACTTGTGTCTATAAGTACTGCGGCAAGGGTGGAGTAGACATAGATAGTACCTCGAATCATCTTAGGTTCACCGTGGTCATAGGCATTGACTGCCTTTAGCTGAGCCCACCTCTGTCCACCAACTCCCTATGGTCGGGGTGGACCTCTTGGTGGTGGTGGTGGTGGTGGTAGTACTTCGAAATGTCATCCACCACCCGCTACTCAGACAGCTCCTCTACCATGTCTTCCTGCTCCCGGCGGACCACCATGGTCAAACCTCTGCCTCTTCCTGGGAGGTCACTCTACTATCTGTTGTTCATCTGCATCGTGGGTCGGGCAGTCACAAGCCATGTGGCCCTGCCCGCCGCATGCATAGCACTGCCTTCTCCTCATATGGCTAGCTCTATTTCATGTTCCATGCACAACCGAATCTGTATCTTGAGGTCTCCCACCTGATAGACTGGTCCGCTTGGACCTTTGCGTCAACTTTCTACTACCGGCTGCAGAAGACTCCGCTATGTGTCGTCCTATGGAGGGTCTCTCCACTGGTGACTACTCAGTGATAAAACTCTCCACTATAAGGGATCTATCTAGCACCCCCACATACGCCAGAATACTGAGGGGAATCGTTGAATCTTTGATCTCATGCCTGAGTCCCTGCTCGAAGGTTCGAGCCCTGAAGTACGGGTCCCGTACCATATCCGTGGAATAGCATGAGAGGTCGGTGAACCTCGCTGAGTACTGAGCTACTGTCATGCTGCCCTACTGCAGATGAATTAACTCATGTATCTGCACCACACTAAGGGTGGATGGAACAAACTCTACACGAAAGAGACTCTCGAAGTCTGTCCAGAGTAATGATGTCTCGACATGCACCTGAAGCATCAGGCTCCAACATATGTATGTTGCTGCATGCAGGAGACTCGCGTCAAGGATCACCCTAAGGTTGGATGGTGTCCTACCAATCCGAAAACTCTCACGATATCCTCCAGCCAATCCTTAGTTGCCTGTGGGTCCGTCTCTCCCCGGATCCTGGGTGGCCTCTGGCGCTGGAACTCATGCAATGCACTCAGGTGGCCTGCACACTCTTCTACTGGGGCTGGTGGTATCGGTGGCCCAGCAGGTAGTGGTGTCGTTGGTACCTCTGCTGTGATGGGGCCCTACACCGAGGCCTCATCACTCGGTGGGCTACCATCTCTTACGTAACTCAGAACCCAAGATGGTTGCCTTCGTGGGGCCATCCTAAAAAGAAAGAGGGGCGCCACGGTTAAAACAGTATACCTGGTGAGCTGACACAAAGTAATCACAAAGAAAACTTTTTCAAAGGAAACACACAGGCAATTAGTGTTTTCGTGTACTAAGTCAGATATCATAAGTCATAGTCCTAGTGTATGGATACGTCGGCCACCGCACCAACACCGGTTTCCCTAAACTGATAACCACACCCAAAACACTTAACATTATTGCTTCACAGAAATGAATTATCAGAGTCCTGAGTTCTACGGTAGAACCGACTCCTTTGATACCAATTTGTCACGACCCATCCTCGGGGCTCGTGCCTTGACTACCCCAAGCCCGCCTTCCATAGGCCGGGCGCTGGCGAAAAGCACCAAAGGTGTAATCTTAATAAAAGGAAAGGCATTTCCTTTTTAACCTGTAACACACACATAGCCTAAACTCAAGCGGTAGAGGCACCAACTAAAAAAACACTAAGTAAAACTGAATACAAAAGTAAGTGCTGAAAGGAAAGGGGTCGGAAATACAATCCCAATAGTAAAGTACAACTGCAGATAAGTAAACAGCAACTACTGAGTCATCCTCCAGGAATCCCACATGAAGGGTGGGTACAGATGTCATCCTCAGCACCTCAGTTCTGTCTATCCACTTCGTGTATGTCTCACCAAGTGGTCCACCTCCGGGTACCGTCCAGCTCCACAACACTCTGCCTCGATCAGTGTTGTTTTTCGTCTGCATCAAACACAGTGAAGTGCAGGCATTGCCCATGTAGGGGTGAGTATAACAATACTCATTAGGGACCCCGAGACCCCTAAATGTCTCCTAGAATCCACGAAGGATAAACCATAGAAGAAATATACAATAAAAAAGTATCAACCAAATCTAGTTAGGTATATGCCCACACATATACCTAAATTACCAATCACAGCCCGGCTCCAACCCTCGAGCCCAAACACAACCCAGTCCACACAGGAAGTAAAACTCAATCCCATCGATGATAATGATTGAAAGTAAAGACTCATCTCACACAGGTATACATATTTCGTTTAGCGATAGAGATGATCAGATGTAGTCATTGATTCATCTAAGCTATCGGACCCACACATGATACTAGACCAGCTAAGCTGTTGGACCCACACAGGATACAAGACCAGCTACTCTGTCAGACCTACACAGGATACAAGAACAGAAGTCAAAACTGTCACACCCACATAGGATACAAGAACAGTAGTCATCGTTGTCAAACCCACGTAGGATTCCTGTACAATAACCATCATCATCGAACCCACGGAGTATCCTAGTACAGTAGTCGTTTCTTCCTAACCCACGTAGGATTCTGGTACAGTAGTTGTTGCAGTCGCATCTATCTCTAGGGTTCCCGCACATAGCACGCTCAATTCCGCAAGGGTGCACTCCTCAAGCCAAGTGTCAATACATCAACTATCACGAAGTCCTGAGTTGATGTATTCCATAGTTCTGTCTCATCATAAGGAACCCAACAGACAGACGGTGCGTCAATCGGATGCCCTGTGTGAGAGTTATTAGCATTTCCATTCCAGGGGCCTGGTTGGATTTTACGCTCAATCCAACCCGGTAATTTTCCTAAATTGTCCAAAACTCACTTAGAGTATTGAAAAAGGACCCCCTCTTCACGAGGGTCTCAGTTCCGCAGACGGCACGTCGATCGGATGCACGGTCTGCAAGTTATTCACAATTAAGTGTATATGGGTCTGGCCCATCAAGCCCAGTGGGCCGGTGGGTCGGCCCGACCCGGTTCAGCGGGTCTGACCCGACTGGGGGTCAGCCCGGCCCGGTAGAGCATGGCCCACCCAGGGAACAGCCCGGTGGGTCTGACCTGGTTAGGGGGTCGGCCCGACCCGGTGGGGCGCGGCCCCCACACGGACCTGGCCCGCGGTTGCGAGCCATTTTGGTTAACCCGGTGACGCCGAGCAGTGTCGCCCCTCCTTGCTGCCTGGTCGGCCGAATCCATCCATTTTTTCCCGGCGCAAGCGGCCCGCGGTTACGGGCCGTGGTTCCTCCACAGCGCGGTGCCAAGAGGGCGTCGCGGTCCTCCAGCCCGGCTGGTAGGCGACCGGCCGGTTCGCCCAGCAAAGCGGCCAGCGGTTGCGGGTTGCGTCTCCTCTGTAGCGTGGCCCCAAGAGGGAACTGCGGTCCTCCAACCCGGCTGGCTATGGTCGGCCGGTTCGGTTTGTCTGAGCGGCCCGCAGTTGCATGTTGCTCCTTCCTCCACGTGGTCGGCGCGACGGCGCTGGTCCTCCACCACCGCGGCCTGGCCAGGCCTTCGGTCACTACTGCCTTCAGTCACCGCCATCTCAAGATCGTGCCCTCCTTCCTCCGGTGCGGTGCGATGACACCGCGCCCTTCCAGCTCCATCTTCATTTTTAATACAATCAAGAATCTACGGAGGGGCTTCGGGCCATGTTAGTTTGTCTCGCACCCGCCACATTAGATGATAACAGATGGCCAAAGACGAACCAGAACATTTATCAAAGAACGAGGTATAAAATTTATTCATTTAAAGAGATAAATGAATTTCCCCTACCTCGTAATTAACGTTGCACATCGACGCATCGCGGAAGATGGGTGTTGCGGAAGATGGGCGTCGTTCCGTCAACATCGAAGGAAGTGGAGCTTGAAACATCATGTCAAGACGATGTCTTCAGTGTACTTCGTGGGTGAGGGTGCCTCCTTTCCTGCTCCAGTTGAAGAAGGTGTTGCTTCACGTTCTTCGAGATGTGGAGCGTTCTTTGTTGAAGAATGGCATTCTTTTTCGAGGGAATATCGTTCCAATAGTTCTTCATTGGAGAGGTTGAATTCTCTCAAAGCCTTCCCATAGAATATTTTCCAAAGCAAAAGAAATAATAGTCTCCCCAATATTATAATATTTCCATGCATTTCAAAATATTTCAAATGAATTCATGACACCACAAATAATTAATTAATTGTGGAGCTTAATTAATTAATTAGTAGTGTTGGCACATTAAATGAGACAGGAAGGTGGAAGGTTTAACCCTCATCAATGGGGGGTTCCAAGGGTTTCAAGGGGGAGTTGAAGAGTTGAAGTTTGTGTGGGCCCCACCACACAATATCCTCTCATGGGTGGTTATGTGGGGTTTGGGCCCCACCTCCAACTCCCCTTTGGAGAAAATAACTACCCCTTAACAAAAATTATGTAACACATAATTTTTATTAAATTTATAAAGAATCCCCAAAATTAACTTTCAACCTGTACAAAACACAACTGCGGTAAAGGTCCCCTTAAGCAAATACTGGTGCTGCGAGTTCATCGGTGTCCTAGTATTTAAATTCTGAGCATCGGTTCAAAAGATAAAAAAACTCACACATACGTTTACTAAATGTACCCGAACAAAACATCAGAAAATTATTCTGGGCACACCGGGCCTGGAAATCAGGCGCCGTCAGAAACTACAGACTCGTAAAATTCCAAAAAAATTAAGAAAAAAAATTCCTTGAAATTTCTAGGAATTTACTATAATGATATGGAGTTAAAATATAATTTTTCTTCTAATAGATTTTGGGAATATATTGTGATGGGTATTCCAAATGTAACCATGAAGGTTACTCTCTATGTAGTTGTGAAAGCTACAATGTAAGTATGATATGGATGACACAAGTTACCTTTATTATTTATGATTTTTAAGAAGTTTGTCATGAATATTATTATTTTATGAGGTATGTTAATGAGTTTATGTTTTATGGGTTAAAAGTATGATTTTGTGAAAAAAAATTCTTGAGTTTAAAGTATTCATGGACTAATGGTTTCATTAGTTATTTTATATTACTTACTAAGCTTTTTATTCTCATCCCATGTTTTTTCCAGAATTTATAATTATGGTTAAGATAAATTAATAATTAAAGATGAATGTTATGAATATTTTTATCAAGAAAAAGAAATAATGATTTAATTTAAAATGTTTTAGATTATGAAAAAATTGATATTTAGTAGACTTGTATACTTTGTAATAATTGAGTTGTTTTTTAATAGTTATGACCGAATTCTCTAAAACTCCAAACCTGAAAAGATCCTTAATATTAATTATTAATTTAACTCAAGATTATGTAACATTTAATGTTGGGGTATTATAGTTGGTATCAAAGAGTGTTTATACAACTTTAGTGGTTAGGGTGATATTTAAGCATGAGTTACAAGTTATATATAACCAAAATGGTTAGCATAATATAAATATTTGTAGCTATTTTAGATAATTTTAATGAGTTTTAGATAACATGAATATGTATATATTAATGTTTATCTTCTTCATAAGATAGTATATGATGATTTTATTAATATACTCACACAAACCATTTTGGTTTTAGTGAGCGGATGGTTCCAATAGGCACTTAAGTAATAATGGATGTTAAGGAAAATGTGTTGGTTCTATGAATAAACAAAAAAAAATGAAATGGGAGTTTCAACGAGAAATCTTGTGGTTATTATAAACCAACTATTTGGAGTAATAATTAACTTCTTGAACCTAGGTGATTTTTCTGATGCATCATATATGAGAGAAAGATATTTATGTGGAAGTTTTGGTAAAAATGATCATAAAGGTAAGAATATTAATCAACATATGTGTCAAGTATGTGGAAAGAAACACCTATGAATTTTTTTTAAAGGGATGGGAAGGTGTTATAGATACTGTAATAAAGGTCGTAAATCAATAACCTTTGAATGAAAAAAGGAATCATTTAGTTGACTCTAGGAAATGGAGATAAGTTCTTTATGAGTTATCAATTAAATATTTTAAATGTGTATAGTATGGTCATTATGAAAATAGATTTACTATGAATGAGGTTTGGGAATGAGATCATAAGTACCTTAAAAATATATTTTTAGCAATACCTAATGCCATTCTAATTAAAGATGAGGAAACTGAAAATGATGTATGAAAGGCATGAATTATTTTTAACACATGTTTTGAAATTATTTAATCGTAAGACATTATTCATGTTTTTATTGTAGGAAATAAGTATTAAGAAATAAGATAGAAAATTGTGGTTAGGGGAATATAAATAATGTTGAATGATTAATAAATCTATAAATAAGGTATTTAATTATTTTATTATGTCTATGGATGATGAATTGTTTAAAAGTATTAATGATATTTTGATGATGGGATTACATTGAATGAATTTTTATAGTATGTGAAACCTTGAAGTTTGTTATGTTAAAATGTTATTTGTGTAATAATTATATTTTCTTGTGTAGAAATAATTATAAAGGTATGAATAACCTCTAGGGTTTATATGATCTTTGATTTTTAGGTAATTATGGGATATTATATTTTGAGATGAAAAATGAAATGCATGAGATAAACCTTGAGATTAAGATATGTTATGGTTATTTTTTAGGATTTTAACTCATTTTTGAATGTTATAAGAATTATGTAGTTTTATAAAAAGGAAAACCTGTAGGATGGGTGACAACCCACCATGTTCGGAAAGGCCATAGGAATCAAACCCACAACCAAAGGGTGACAAGGGTGTATCGCCTACCTATGGCCTACATGAAGTCCCTAGTTAGTATGACTTTTAATTTTTAGTTAAATGAGTTGATGGAATAAAAAAATTTATTTCATGAAATTATGTTTTATAAAAGGATATCCTTATAATTAGAAAATGATTTAGGAAATAATTGATAAATGTTATTTTGGAAGATGTTAACTGTTTTGGAAACCCTATATGACTAGAGAAAATATAATACTATGAGATTTTATTTGAGGAGTAATGTTTGAATTTTATTTAGGAAGAATTTATGTTTCATTATGGACTTATGTATATTTGGTTTATTTTGTAAATGATTAACCCATATTGTAGAATATGTGGTTTTGGAAATTTCATTTTCGGTATGAGACATTAATAGTGATTGATTTTATTTAGAGATAAATGTTAAAAATTATCTTGGAAGACTATGTTATCAAATCCTTATAATTTTTTGGGTTTCAATCTTAGTTTGGATTATTTTGAAGGATTTTAAGGATAATTATTTATCAAATGGTATATGATGTACTTTGGGTATTACTTTTGATTTTTGGAGATTAAAAGTAGTTTTTCATCACAAAATGGTTTATTCTTTTACTGGGATTATCTGATCTTATCCAAAAAAAATCATTTGGTTAATTTTTCAAGAAAATATGAATAGATAGTTAATCTTCTATGTATTATTTGAATCTATATAAGTTGATTCTAGTGTTTCAAGTGTGAAAAAAAATCATCTTGAATGCTCATCATTTGGAGAAAAAGATGAGTTTGTGGGGGAAATTTATTAATGGATGAAAGCCCACTTGATAAGTAATTATATTTCTTTATGTTCTTAGTCAATGTCATAAATGAATTCCATAACATTATGAAAAGGATATTAAAACAAAAAAAATATTTACTTTTTTAACTACGAAGTCAAAGACCGTTTAACCCATCACAAATTTATAGCTTTGTAATTGTTGAATTTTTCCTAAAACATTTTTCTATTATTTTCCATCAGAACTTGTTCATTGGTTTTCTCATCCATATCCATGTTTTCTTATATGTAAACCCAGTATGTGTTTTCTTAAGTTACCATCATACTTTCTTTTCTTTATTTTAAAGTGTATGTTTTGTTAATCATTTTTTCAATGTGGTATTTCAATAATGGTATTTTGAAAAGATATACCTTAGTTACCGACCCTAAATTCAAATTTTGAGGACACAATTTCCAAAAGGGGTTGGGAATAATTTAATTTCATGATTTTTTTAAAGGA
Organism: Viscum album; assembly: GCA_963277665.1. Taxonomy (NCBI): domain Eukaryota; kingdom Viridiplantae; phylum Streptophyta; class Magnoliopsida; order Santalales; family Viscaceae; genus Viscum; species Viscum album. Next base: position 1,026,165,726 of record OY728145.1, read on the forward strand.
AACACTGTGTTAAATAGCATAAATGATACACTACATTAAGTTTAAATGAACAACTTAATATTATTATATAATATGATAGTTATCATATATTTGTCAGAATGGTGTGAATGAAACAGATTAACTGAATTAAGAAAATATGGTTTACACATGTTATTTAATGATTCATTGGTTACCAAATTAATTAGAAAATTAAATAAAAATCAATTGAATATAAAGGATGCATTTTTATGAAAAACTATTTAAATATGAATAATTGTGTATATAAAATAATAAAATCACTTTTTTGGATTATATTGATGAAATATAAATTAATTATACTTTTTAAAATTTATATTATGTGTAATCTATACTTTTTATAAGAACAAATAATATTTTATGGATAAAATTAGTGTTTTTCTAAAAAAATAGTTTTACCACCTTTTGTTGGAGAACCCATTTTCAATATAGTTTTTTTCCACTTTTATATGTTCTACATGACAAAATAATCTTCTTATTTAGAATCAAGACATCAAATTTTACATTGGATAAATTTTTGGTATTTTTCTAATAAATTTCATATTTTAATGAATAGTGAAAATACTACATTTTAGTTCCAAAATAAATTTCATCAAATTTAATGATATTGTTTCATTATCCTTTTATAGGTTTTAAGGTATAATTATATATAGTTTTTATTAGTTAATCTAATTAAGTTCATTTCAAAAAATTTACTTTAAAACGCCACTTTTTAATTTTTTATTTTGAATTAATTTTAAATATAATTTTCCTAGTTTTGTGAATTAAATTAGGTAAATTGGATTCCATATTAGGAATAAAAAGGTCCAAATTAGGTTTTAAGGTTCATTTTATTTTTATATATAAATATTTTACCATTGTAAAAAAAATCATTTACCTTATAAAAGTAAAATTTTGACAGGGCTTAAAATTAAATGTTAAAAGCTTAACATAGCCAAAAACTATAACATTTAAAGGGTGGTTGAGATGTGGATCGACCCTAACCATCCTATAAAACATTAATTAAAATCCAAAGTCTTATAATTTAATTAAACCTCTATATATTTATATTTTAATATAAAATTATCAATAAATTAATCACTTGAACCCACCTCTCCTCAAGTATAAATATAAACTCACACCTCCCCATTTTGACCCACAAAAAGTTTTAACTCCTTAAATATCTTCCCAAACTTCTCCTATAAACTCTCACCACGTTCAAGTGTTTATGTTCTCACTAAAAGACTAAATCCCAGGTCCTCAACTCTCTTTCAAGAGGGGATATTCAAGAGGTAATTTTCTTAAAGTACATCTCTTAATTTCTTTTCTTTTTCTACTTTCTCTTCACATATTTCATACATCAATGCATGATAACTCTAGAATCATGTATATAGTGTATTTTTATGTTTCTAATTTAATATATCATACCATTTCATTTCTCACCTCTTGTTATTAAAATAAACGAAATTGTTTTCCATGTTATGCCGGTTAATCGTCTTTGTGAATAATGTTTTTGTCATTTTTCATTTACCACCTTCACAATAGGTCTTAAAACTATTATTATAGTAAAATAATATTTTAATATGTATATTATAACCTATTTAAAATTTTTAAAATTTTATATTAAACATTCCTTAATTCTTTCCAAATTGTGGTTATATGATAACTTAATTTGGGGATGTATGGACTACCACCTTCTCAAAATGATGTGATTCATTCAAATATCACATATAATGTATTAAATATTGTTTTATAAAAAATATATGATATAAATTAAATAATAATTATACTATAATTATATTATATCTGTATACATATTTACATAACTTTCATTTAATGTTTATTCTTTCAATATGACAGGAAAAACAAAAAATAGCATTCATGTGTACATATGACTTACCGTCTCTGTGATTACAAAATTTTTCATTTTTCATAAAAATAATTAATATATTAATTTAAAATTATAATTTATGTATAAAAATGATAATAATTTCATGAATATTACTTTATATATGATGAACTTTTTACCTCATGGATTATTGATATCATACTAATTTTAATTTCAACTCGAGTACGGAATATCAACAAAACGTCTAACATGAACTAAAATAATTAAATAATTATTATAAAATGTTAATTAAGATATAAAAGGAATAATAAAAATTAAAAGTTTCTAAATAATTTATAAATTAACCTAATTTTTTTTATTCAGGAAGAATAAGGAACTTATGTGACAAATCGAACTCAAGGTAACGAATTTCATCTAAATATTCTTTCGTTGAGGTATTTCTTGATGATATAAAACTTTATTATTTTATAAGGTGTATATACAGCCCCTTTGATATTTTGTATCCATATTATATCTATAATCTTTTAATTTAATTATTTTTAAAATGTTATACTTTCATGTGGCTTATAATTTAAATGTTAAAAATGGTAAAGGACTCTCTAAATAAAACATCTTTTTAAATGTTTTAAATGTTTATTCTTATAAATATTTATCATTAGTGTCCATGTCTTCAAAAATATTTTAATGATTTATTTATATGGACATGAATGTTTTAAAATATTAATTACTTGCAAAATTTTCAAAGTGGTATGGGACACAGTGATTCCAAAATATTCTTTTCAAATGTTTTAATTGTGTTTTAAAGATGGATTGATTATTTCAATAACTTGGAAGGTTTTATTACATATACGAAATGAATGGAATTTCTGGATTTTATGTCATTATTATTTATTTATGTTTTCTTTAAAATTTTACAATTTTATTTTAAAATAATTTGTTTTCATTTATGATTGCACGACTTATAAAGATGAAATGTGATTTCAAAGTGGAAATGTTATTTTTTTCCTTTAAAATTGTTTTATGTTATGATTATGTTATGGTTCTTGGGAATTTTTTATGTATATGGGTGGTTCTATGATAAACCAAGGGTGGGTGATCCCGTGATATCTCTCCAATGCATTGGGTAATAAGATAGAGTTAAATGATAAAGTTTCTCCTTAGATATTTATGGAATATACTATGATGGGTATTCCAAATGTAACCATGAAGGTTACTCCCTATCTAGTTGTGAAATATACAATATAAGTATGATATAGATTCCACAAGTTACCTTTTTAGGAAGTTTTTCATGAATCTTATTATTTCATGAGGTAGGTTAATGAGTTTATGTTTTATGGGTGAAAAGTATAATTTTTATAAAAAAATTCATGAGTTTAAAGTATTCAACGACTAATGATTTTATTACTTATTTTATATTCCTTACTGAGATTTTTTTGCTCATCCCATGTTTTTGAGATGTTTTTCCCCTGGTTATAATGATGGGTAAGAGAACGGAAGAATTCAATATGAATGTTATCAATATTTTTATCAAGAAAAATAAATAATGATTTATTTTAAAATTATTTATATTATGAAAAGTAAATATTGATTAGACTTGTCTACTTTATAATATTTAAGTTTTTATGTAATAGTTATGGCCTAATTATTTGAAATTTTAAACCTGAAAAATCCTCAAAGTGAATTCTTGATTTAACACGAGATTATTTAACGCTTAAGGCCAAAGCCTTAGAAAAACCCAATACATTTATCAATATAAACTTATTATTTAATTTATCTATTTAATAAATATGACGTAACATCCATATGATAAAATTTTTAATGACTATGTGAAGAAGATTCAAAGAAAAATCTTATAGTTTCAAGTCTCACAACAGGGGAAAAAGTTTCTTCAAAATCAACACCTTCCACCTATAAGTAACCATTGAAAAAAAAATTTGATCTTTGTTTCATTAGATTTATCCTTATCAATTGAGTTTATTTTTGAAAACTCACTTTTCCATATAAAAATAGTTATATCTATTATTTGAACAATTTTACAGGTATCATTTTTCTCAATTAGTTCTAACTCTTCGTTCATATTATATACCCACTCCTTATGTTCAACTCATCAGAAACATATTCCAATTCAACTTGTTAGTTAAGTGATGTCTGATTTTCTAATCTTGGGTTCCTTATATTATGAAATATATCTTTTTTATTTTCAACGATATTGTTTCATTAAAACTATTTTTTAAGCATTAAACTTTAGATATTTTCTTTCAATCTCATTTTCTTCATCACAAGATTCATATAAACCATATTATATAAATTTTTTCCAAATTCATCTCCCATTTTTTTATACTCATTGGATGTTTTCAATATATTCCTTGTAACATATTCAATAACTTTTTCTAAAAGAAGTTGGATTCACAAAAACTTTGACATCATAAGAATCAACCAAAATTTGTAAGTGTTTATTCCAACATTTATAACTTCTTCCAAGAGATAAATATACTATGAAAATTCATTCCTTATCTTTTTCACTAAACTTTACATGATCCTAATTTTTTATGTTTATAAAGAAAGTCTCCAAAAAAACCTTGAAGTAATTCATTGGAGGTTTTTTCTTATACCATATACCATTGAACTTTATTTTGTATTCTGGCCACTATAAATATTTTTTTGAACTAACAAATTCTCTCCAGAAAAACTTATAGATTTTATATTCATTTGGTATACTTATTTCCATTTACACTAAACCTATATTTTTAATTTCCACCAATCCATTTTGTTGATCTGTGTATAGAGAACTATATTTTTGTTTAATTCCATGCTTCTATATAAAGGATTCAAAATCATTTCTTCTGTAATCTTCTCCATTTTCAATTCTCAGCATCACTATATAAACACCCATTTCTATTTTTAACTTCACTTATGAAACATCTAAAATTGTATACAACCTCAAATGTGTGTTTCATGAACATTATTTATGAAATTAATAAAGTAAAAATATTTTTTTTATTTCTCATCAGAACACAAATATTATAGTGAATAAGATCAAGTGATTTAATGGATTAGATTTCAACTTTATTATTTCTTCCACTAATCATATTCCCTTTCTAAAATATTATACAAATATTATATTCTTTTCTTTTCTGTTGTGATAAGTTTCCTACAATATTTAATTTGGAATCATTTCATATATTTTTCAATCCAAGAAGCCCAAGTCTAAAATGAAACAATTCATTTTTATCATCAACACTTATGTAACATGAGTTACAAAGATCTCAAATACAGAGAATATTTCCACTAGGTATTTATTCCTTAGTAACAAATTTTTCATATTTTAAGATTCTAATGATACATGAATATTTCATGAAGACAATATCCTTATAATCATCACAGAATTGGATAACTCTTAATTAGTTGTTTTTTATCACATCAACATACAAAAATTCCTTGGATTTTACTTTCTGAGATTCAATATTTACAGTTTCTATTACTTTGATTTTTAAGGAACTATCATTTATGAAATTAATTTATCCTCATTTATGCTCTTTAATATCTTTATATATCATTATATCACCTATAATATGTGAGAAGAAACTACTATAATATTTTGTGGTGTGTTCCTTTTTCTATATTTTAGAGTTATCTAAATAAGAAAATATTTTTAATCAACTTTATTCTTATAGATCCCTTTTATTTTATAGAATAAGAAAATATTCCAGGAAGATTTTTCATTCATTATTCATAAAATTGACTCAGTTGGTCGTATATTTGGAAAACATCCTCTGGACAATCAAATAATTTTTTGTAATGTTATGTGGCTTCTCGATCCATTAATTTACTGATTTTATGGATGGAGAGTGTTTATAGGAGGATAAAGCAGTTTTGGTGAAGTTGGAGCTACAGTAAACTACAAAACCCCTGAATTATAAAATAGGGGTTTATGGTGTAATTCTATGGTTTATGTCGTGTTTGTGTGGTGGTGTATGGATCGTATGTGATAAAATTCATGGATTTGAATAAGGGTTTTATGACACAAGATAGAGATTTATGGTGTAATTTAATTACATACTAAGGTACCATGAATTTTGGTGTGTTCTATGGATTTATAGGTTTTATAACCTAAAAGGGGAGTTTACGGCACAAAACCATAGACCCATGGAACTTAAAACATAATAGAGTAGTTTATGATGTAATTTAGGTAACTTGCATCCTAAAAATAGGTTTTTTTCAACTAATTTTTTTTCTCATTTATCTTATCATGCCTCTCCCATTTTGGTTGAACCCTAGATGGGTTTTAGAGATATTCTATCCCCACTTCTCCTACTTTGATCTGTGGGTTTTGTTGATTGATCTCTAGTGATCGATCACCAATTTTTCTTCCATCCCCATTGTTTTCCTCATGTTCTTCTTTTGGGATTCACTATTGTGTTGTTTCTTTGATTCAATATATTTGTAGGTTGTATTCTTTATGATACCTTGATGCGGTGTAGGTTATATATGGTTTCTTTATGTGGTTGTGGGTTGTAGGATATTTCTTCTTCATCCTATGGTGTGCAAGATGATCGAAAAGATTCTTTGGGTTAAGTGATCCCTATTCTCTCCTTTTATACATTCTATGTGTGTAGAATTCATGATTTTGATTTCTATTATTTTGATAGTAGGAATAAATGTAATATTGTAATTATTTTTCAAATACGAAACTGATGGGGATGGGTAGGTATTGCATATTTTGAATGATTTGATACTATTGATTATAATGTTATTACATGTTATTATCTTCAAAAATATAATGGTCTTTTGGGTACTTTCTTTTATAGTAGATGATATGAGTTGATACCCTTGATGTGTTTTTTTATCACATCCTAATTAAAAGGCTTAATAACATATATATGGATAATGAATTAATTTACCATGTAATCTGGTTTTTATGATAATACCCATGCTAAATAAAACTTTGATTAAGTGTAATACCTTGTAAATGTGTGGAATCCAAGATGTGTTTATGGTATGTATTCCTATGTTTTTTGTGTTTCTATACATGGTTTGGGATATTCTGTGGTGATGGAGGTGAATAGATGGGTTCTTTGATGTATAGGATTGTGATGCGGTGGTTGGTTGGCATGGATGATATGTGGGAAGTTGTGTGATATGGTGTGAAGTGGTTGTGGTCTGCAATGGTGATGATGTGTGTTGGTGAAGTGTGGTATTATTTATGGAAGTTTTGTTGTGATATTTGTTTGGGAGGTGTGATGTGTGATTGTTATGTGAGGTAGTTGTGTTGTGATATGTGGTTGGGATGTGAAATGTGTAGTTGTTGTGGGTAGTTGGTTTGGCTAGTGTGGCATGACAATGATGGTGGATGTGTGGTGTTGATTAGATGGTTGTGGGATATAGTATATCTATGGTATGTTTTGTTTTTGTTAGTTTACTAGTTATACATTGAATAAATTGAGATGATAAAAAAATAGAATGGTAAATAAACAAGATGGGATGTAAATGCATGTGTTGTAAAAGGGATTAAATTAATTTAATGATAAATGAATGGGTAGTGTAAATGTGAATGGAGTGGATTAGTAAATTAAAGTGGAATTTTAGGATTAAGTGGTGGCTATGTGATCTGTTTCATATAGTGGTGGAAGTGGTTTTGATAGTGGGTATGTAGTATAGTGGGGGTTATGTGGTGTGAAGTAGTGAAGTTGATGTGATCCCATAGGTTGGGTGATGTGTTCTTTTTTTAAGGTTGGGGTCGAAGCCTCATTTATTATTAAAGCAAAGCAAAGACCTCTTTAACTGGGTAGAGGGAGACCCATTACATATCCCGAAGGCCCAGTGGGCATTTAGCCCATAACATGGCCCGTACGCCAATTTTTTTGGCCCAAATCCCATTCTATGAATAGTACTTCTACAGTACCCGTGCTGCTATAGTACTGCACAGTACCCACTGCTGCTATAGTACTCTGCTGCTACTACAGTGACATGTCACCGCTACAGTGCCCGTCGTTGCTATAGTGACTCCACTGCTACAGTCTCTATTATAAATCATATATCTTTATCTTATTACTGTAATCTCCCAAACCATGTTGGATGACCTTACCAATTCTCAGATGTTTTGGGTTTCCTATATTTTCCCTAACATACAAGATGGTGGTGACACTTATGGCTAATTACCCACTCTTCCCTAATATTCCATTATCAACGGTGATGATAAGGGTTGGTACTGAAGATTACCCAAAAGTGTTTTCCCAGGTGTTTTCGGGTAAGATCTGATATGGTGAGATAGTGATGTGTGTGATATGTGGTGGGGTCATGTGTGGTAGGGGTATGGAATGAGGTCAATGTCCTTCACATTCATGAAACCCAAAAAATTTGGTTATGGGATGAGATTTGGTGTGATGACCCATGTGTATTTGGGTGAGCCATGGTGTGGTGATGTTTGATTCTAGCATACAATGTTAGACCTTATGGGGGAGGAGTATGTGGGGATTCCTCCTAACCCACATCAGAGCTGGACCATATGTCTTTGGGTGATATTTTATTTTATGTGATGTGATGTGATGTGTATGGAAGGTATTGAAACATGGGATGTTTGATTTTGTGGTGTGAGAAAAGAAAATATATGGGGAAGTAGTTGTATGGAACCATGATTTGTTATGATATTGATTATAGTGAGATTGAGATTGTCAGTTTCCCTATTTAGGTGATTATTGTTTTGAATGTTTATTCACTAGCGTATTAGCATGCTCTTTTCACATGTGCACTTGATACCTTGGTTTTATTCTTATTTAGTATACATGTATTCTTACCATACTTATATAAACTATTTTTTAGGTTTACATGAGGAAATTGGGGACTAAGATGGAAATTACTAGCTGGGTTGGAGATGTTGTTGAGTTGCTTCTATATGACATGTAGTTTAGTACTTTATATTAGATACTTTTATATGTATCATTTTTACTCTATTCATACATTCTGGGATGGATGTGGTTTATTTTATATAGTTTTTTTGTGGGTTTTTACCATATCTCTAGATCCAGTTTCATTCATATAGGGAAATTACTCCCATACTATGAGTTTTTTACACCCTCAGTGCTAGTTTCCAACCTAGGTCCTACTAGAGGTGGGACTTGAGATTCATTATATTTCTTCCTTCATTGCATCATCTTTGGAGGGAGGGGGTTATGATAGAGTGGTGTCAAAGGAGATAGTTGAGATATAGGATGAAATTTGGAGTTAGAGATAAGGAGTTGTTCATGGGTTGGTTGGTCAGTGGCGACAGTTGACTGTGGTGTGTGACATGGCCTTGGGAGGCTAGCTACAACATGAAATTTTAGGGATCCCTGTGATATGGTTCATGGAATCCGAGCTTATCAAATGACCAACTGAGGAGGAATTATTTATAGGTTAGATACCTATTATAGGTACACCTATCATGATTGATTGTGTTCATGTTTGAATTGTGTTATTATAGGAAATTAAAATTAATTAATTTAATAACCATTAATTAAATTTTGTGATAATTAGGATGTTCTCATAGCTTCTTATAAATATATCTTAGTCATCATTTGTGATCGGTTTAGTTATTTGAGGTTCAGTAGGCCAATCCATTTGAACATAGTATGTTTGACTTCGTAGAGGAGGATCAGGTTTGGAAGTATGTTTTTTGTGCCTTTTAGTGGTAGAGTTTGGGAATGTACGAGGGGGAATCTCATATCAGTAGACAGTGCATTTTCTAGAAGAGATAAAGATCCATTTCAATCTTATTTGATAATGGGATGATTTTTGGGTTTCATTGGTGGTTACTCAGATGTGTTGAGCTATGCATCCAGGGTGGATGCATTTCTTGGTGACTCTAAGGAGCCATATGTGTTGTGGATGGACTCTTAGAGGGAGTTCCATGTGTAGTTCTTGTCATTGATGATGAGGGAATCCAAGAGGAAGGATATTATCTCCCTTTAGTATGGTATCATGATCATGAAATAGTTATAGAATAGGTTAAAGGACCTATTATACATTTCTCTAAATGTTTTTTAGATGAGGATTCTAGATCACAACATCTAGAGGAGTCTTTGTGCCTAGTGATCAGATATGTGGTCACTCCTTTTAAGATACATATCTACCTAGAAGTTAAAAAATGAGGTAATTTATAGAGAATATATTACTTAGGATTTAATCCTTGAAATTTTTGCTTATAGAGAGTCTTTAAAAATAGAGTTTTAGGTGGTGAGCTTTAGGAATTCAGGCATTTCGGGTTTTGGACATTGGGGAACCCACCGTGATAGTTCCCTTTCTATTATTTAAGAGAAGGTGGATTTTGAGAACCTATAGTAGGATTCATGTTTTCATGATATGTCTTTTAGGACATGTAAATAACCAATCTTGTGCCCAACTAGTTTGGGAGGCTGGTTTCAGGTAGGAATTCATACCCCTTTATGGTAGTAACAACAATTTTTTCCAAGGCAGTTTTAGTGGTAGGACCACCTGTGTTTTTTCAGAAACTGAGAGAATATGGTTTTGGAAGAGTTAAACCTCTTTATGGTCCTCATTCATAAGTACTAGGCCAAATAATGATCATGGAGTCTAGAAGTAGATAGGAAGAGGAGATGAGTGTGTTTAGATGCACAAGATAGAGGCATAAACGCTGGTAAATCCAAGAGTAATTTTATGTACAATTAACTTATCATCAACACTGGTGTGTGATTTTTTTTGTTTCAATATCCTTTCACTCATTTGTTTATCCCACATTTTTCTATTCTTTGTGATTGTTTGTTGGGATACTTCCAATGCCTTGGGTGTTATCCAAAACGGTTAGAGATCAGGATTGTTTGATTGATGTGTTCCATAGATGTAGGATGGTGATAGGGAAAACTAGTCAATAGGGGAATACATACTTTTGTAGATATATCTGTATAATGTTATCCTTAAAAAGGATTGTTTATATTTCATGTAAGAATTAATCAAATGTTTCCAGTGGAGAGTTTTGTTTTTCGATGGGGAGGGCCAGTGAGTGGTGCTCATTGGTTAGCAAGGTTATCTGATGGGTGGTAGGAAAGTGTGTCTCTTTTATCATAGTTTTTAGAGTTATAGATGTATTCTTGGTTGGGGGATTTTCTTAAGGTTACAGATGAGTTCTTGGATGTTTTCCAAGTGGAGGTTATGACACAACCCCCTTGATGTGACATCAAGTACAGTATAGAGTTACAACCAGACACGCCTATAATTTTGATGGCTCCTTATTAGATTGAAATTATGGAGATATGGGAGTTAAGGTTATAGGTGGATGATCAGATGTATAGGGAGTTTCATCTGACACAGTGTGTCATTGTGGTGTTCTCTAGAGTTGTTCTCCAAGAAAGTCTATAGTAGTATCAGGTTGTGTATACACTACCAGAGGTTGAGTCATATGACCATCAAGAACCATTACCCTCTTCCAAGGATAGATGAATTTTTTGAATAATGTAGATGGTCTAGTTAGTTTTCAATGATTGATATGTGATCTGGATATCACTAGTTGAGGGTAAAGGATGAGGTTGTCCTAAAGAATACTTTTAGGTATAGGTATGGGCACTTTGAGTTTGTAGTCATGAAATTCAGTGTTACAAATTCACCTAATGTGTTCATGGGACTCGTGAAATCTATGTTCGATGAGTACCTGGACCATTTCATCATCATGTTCATCATTGATTTCTTAATCTACTTGAGGTCATAGAAGTGGCATGTTGAGTATCTCAAAGTTGTTTTATAGGCCCTTTGACACCATAATCTCTTTGAAAAATAGTCCAAATGTATGTTATGGATGTGAAAGGTGTGTTTAATCGGATATGTGGTGTCTCGAAAGGGTGTGATAGTGGACCCATAAAATATTTATGAAGTTTTTCTTGGGAATCACCTAAGAACATGGTAGAGGTTCACAGTTTCTTTGGATTCATAGTGTATTATCAGAGGTTTGTACCCAATTTCCCTCAATTTAAAACCCTACTAACATCATTAATGAGGAAGGATAAGTATTTTTTTTAGATTGATCAGTTTTAGGTAGCATTCAGTTACCTAAAGGAGGAGTTTTTCAGTGCTCTAGTGATTCAATTTCATGAGGAGGATTATTTGTTTGAGTTTTTCTCTGAATCCTCCTGTTTATTCTTGGGATAAATGTTGATGTAGTAGAGAGTGATGATATTTTTTGGGTCTATGAAGTTACTTCCCCATGAGTTTTACTATTTTATCAATTATATGGAGTGGTAATCAGTTATTTTTTCCCTGAATTTGTGGTGGAATTAGCTAATTAGTGATCATTTTTTTGGATTTCACATAACATAAGATTTTGAAATATGTTTTCTATTAAAAGGATTTAATTATACACCAGTGGAGGTGGATGGAGTTTTTTTAATATTACGATATTAAAATATATTAAACCCTAGTAAAGGGGAATGTGGTTGTTTTTGAGTTGATTTGGAATCTCTGAGGACATGTGGCTTGGGAGTCTGCAGATATTTTTAATGGAGTGGAGGAGCTTATAGCGATACAACTTTAAATGAGAGAGGGAAGTGGTTGAGGTTGTATTTATCATATGACTGTTAAGTCATATTTTATGCGTCATTTGGTGGAGTCTAATTGGGGAGACTCATAGGAAGAGGTTATCCATGATCATGCTAGCAATGGTGACACTCATGAGGGATTGTCAAAGGATGGTCAGAACTAGGTGGTTTCTTAGGGGAGGTTATTTATTCTATATTAATTACGTGAGAGAGTTATCTATGAGTTTTAAAAGTCACTCTTAATGGTATATCTAGATGTGAAACATATTTATCATGGATTTAGAAGACATCTTTGGTGGTCAAGGAATAATCTTTTAATGGTGGAGTTTGTGATGAGGTGTCTAGTTTGTCAGCAGGTGAAAGAAGAACATTGTGTTCCTAGAGGATTGTTGTAGTCCGTAGATGTTATTGAGTATAAATAGGAATACGTATCAATGGACTTCTTCGTAGGGTTACCTTGACCTCAGGTAGGATATGATGTTTTTTTAATGATAGTGGACCAACTGATAAACTCAACTCATTTCTTCCATGAGTCGAGTACCATGGATGTTTGGAGAGATGGTTTGTAAATGATACGTTTAGGTATCATGGGGTACCAATGAACATAATCTCTGATCAGGATCCTCATTTTACATCACAATTCTAGAGGGTAATGTAGCATGATTTTGGCTCTCTATTGTGCCTTAGCACTACTTTCCTCCCAGACATATGGATAAATGTAGAAAACCATCTAGACAATGAAGGATATGGTGAAAGATTGTGTCTTAAACTTTAGTGGATAGTTGGAAAACAAATTTCCATTAGTTTATATCTCATACAATCAAAAATATCACCTATCTATTAGAATATCCCTATTTGATCCATTGTATGGGAGGCCATGTTGTTCTCTGTTGTTCTAGGCTGGGGTAGGGGAAACAACAGTTGTTAGTCCTAATGTGGTGTAGAGCATGACTGAGAAGATCCATTTGGATTGAGATAGGATGAAAGTGGTGTAAGTATTTCATAAGACCTATGATGATTGTAGTTGGATGCCCTTAGAGTCTAAGGTTGGAGACCATGTGTTCTTGAGAGTCTCCCCTCAATGTGGGCAATAAAGGTTTGACAAGGGTAGTAAGATTCCCCCATGGTTTGTTTGGAACTTTGAGGTGTTGGGGTATATTGGTGAGGTGACGTATTGTTTTGTGACGCCACAATGGATGGAGAGGATTCACAAAATCTTCCACATGCATCATCTTCATCAGGGTCTTAACCATGAATCCCATGACATTGAATGAGGAGAGTTGGATATCTTGGGTGATGAAGCATTTGTTGAGTGACTAATAGAGATCAAGGATCGTCAAGCGAAGGTGATGTGTGGATGAACCATTCTCTTGGTTTATCTATTTTAAAGGAATTTTAGTTTAGGGGAGAGTAATTAAGAGCAAGATACATAGATATATTCATAGTACCCAAATCTATTTTGAGTTTTTTTCTCAATTCAGTTTGGATGATGTGATTTTTAGATCTTTCAATTTTATGATATGTGATTTTACATGATGTTATGATAAGTGAAAAATATTCTTACATATTAAAAGGGGAGTAACTAAATCCTAATCAAGACATGGTATACTTAGACATGATTTAAATGATGGGGTTGATTCAGTTCCACCCAAAGAATATGATATATTTAAATAGAATATGGGATTTCTGGATTTGTGTGTTTGGGGTAGTGCAACTTTTTGGTTATAATGGTGTTAGTTAAAGCTATACGGAGTTTGAGATGTTTAGGAAGGTGGATTTGTGGTATGTGGTGGATTTTGGATAATATAACATAATGTGGTGTTGTGCCTCCTTATAGGTTTAATATGGATATACGGTGTGATGGTGGTAATTTTAGTTTGGTGTGTTCGGCCAGTTGCGATGCTTAGGTATAACATGACCATTGAGAGGTATCTTCTGTGGTGGTTGTTTAGTCCCATTTCCTTTTTGAGGGTTTTATTTTTGATTCTCAAGGTTTATAATCATTTTAGTGGTATGAAATTCAATGGTAAGTACCTTTTCAGTCAGTTATATTGTTGGTTTTATGGTTTGAGGGTGTTAAAATCCTTTTGAACAAACTCCTTCAAGAAAAATTTAACAAAGAACCACCAATAACACTAATTTAATAAATTGAATATCTTCTAGGGACACTATTTCTAATCGACTGACTTCGATAAACTGAAGAAAACATCACACATTCCTAACATCTTCTATAGTCCTAGGTATCCTAGATTCCTTAAAAATAAAACAAATATCCATTCATAGTTATAATGATCATATATACATTTAAAAAAACCTTGAGTGAGTATTCATACACAAGATGAATCTTTCTAAGTCTTATAGACACATAATTTCACATGCATCCTCTATTGGAATTTGAAGGAAATGAAGCTCTAGAATCAAGAATCCATTAATCCATAAAACATGTGACATTTAGAACTAAAGTGTACTTCCACCTTTAACAATGTATTTTTTGGATGATAAAGAAGTTTTATTATTAAAATTTATCCAATTATATAATAAATTCTTCCACAAATATCTCTTCTTTTTGCAGTACCAATATGTGGAATCAATGGGATCAACCAACTTCCCATAAGTCTAATCCCATCCTTTTTCTCTTTTACTCATTTGAAATCATCAAGTGGATTTTAAACTTCCTTTTATATTAAACAAAATTTTGGAAGAATCCAAAACCTTCTTATTTTATATATCATCATTAAAGATCAAATCAAAAATATCAATGAAGATCAAGTTACTATTTTTTCTCCAATTACTCACTGAGGTCACCATTGCAACCCATGATTATAAAATAGATGATAGGAGAATGAGGGAACATGTTCTTTTAGCTAGAACCATACTAAATGACTCCAAATAACTTTGTATCTTGTTGAATTTATTTATATGATCATCCAAAAAACATTCTTATGACATCCTAATAATGAAAATCTTCTAAAAAAATAAAACTTTATTTATCGTGGAGGAGTTATCATACATGTTCACAATATTATACACTATTTTTGTATATTTTTTTTACTCATCAATGTTAAAGGCCACATTATTGGATAAATTCTTCCAGAAAACACCCAAAACATTCAAATTAAGAGTTTTCCACCCAATCTTTTCAATTTTTTCCATCTTCTCCCTTATCAACAAAAGCTCAATATCCTTCTGAAATAGGTACTCTTCTACCTGCATCTTCTAGAAATCAATGTCTAATCCATAGAATATTTATATAATCACATTTAACTCTTACAAAACTATATTGAAGAACAAAAAACTCCCACTGAGTCCGAAATGTGTAATGGGAAAGTCTATAACATTTTCCAGAAGTTATTGTATGAGATATTCTTTTGATATCTGAACATTTCTTTAATACCACTTGTTGCACTAGATATAATACTTCAATAATGTAGGTCCCAATTTAAAGAATCTAAATTATATAAAAAGGTTATTAGAATATCTAGAAATATATGATGTCATTCAATGATGTATCTAGAATCTAGAAACTTCACACATTAACCACAAACTATTGTAATCACTCAAGTGACACTCACAATAGACATTAAAAACATAACAAGAAATAAATGGAATCAAATCACTTAATTAAGTAACAAAATGGTTTTACATGGTTTGGAAATAGTCTTAATACATGGGAAAAAACATCACTATAAGAGTAAATATAGAATTACTAATTATGAATCACAAGCTAACATAATCTTAATCATAATACAAATCTCATCATTAATAGTAAAAATGAATCCTCCACTAATTTATGTCGACTATCTTCTAGTAATACTAGGTGTAAAAAATGATATTTACATAGTATTTAACACATGGATTTGATATTTAAAAAAATACCTCTATATGGTCAAAGATATCCACCACCTTAACCTGATATTTCAATGAACAGTGTATCAGTGCCAACTTTTGGAACACATCCTCCGGGTTTGGTATTTGTATCTTCTATGTTTATTGTAACTACCATTAGTTCTAGAATTATGGTATAATATGCACCTCTCATATAGTACTCGGTATGAATTTTGAAAAGTTTCACCTTTTTTGAACCTCCACCACTTATCCAAAAAATAGCTTCTCAAACTAAGCATATCAGTTCTACCCTAGTGAAACATGGGTCACCCAATTTAGTTAGAGTCTTATTTGACTCACTTATAACACTAGTCATATAAAGGTCTTATATGTACTCTTTAGGACCCTTTTGGCCCCAATAAAACTAAAAAATTATTAAAAATTTTGAGAAATTATTTTACAATATATGGAAATTATAAAAAAAAATTGAGGACCATGGGACACACTATTATGTAATATATTTTTGAATTTAATTTTAATTCATTAAAATTACTCATATAAAATTATATAATATTTGATATTTATTTTGTAGTATTAATTCATGTTTCTTGATAATAAGCTATGAATGATCCATGTATGTTTTTTTTATTATTTATTTAATTTTAATTGTCAAAATACATGATATTTTCAAATAAATAATTATTAAATAATAAATTTTTATGATATTTGTATCATCAAACCCATATAAGGTCCATATTTTATATATTTAAATAATTAAATGTAATTACAACTATATGAGATTCTCCCACCAATATTTGAGTATATAATTATAAATAAGAAGGTCCCTCTGATGATGTGGTTTAAGATGAGAGTTGGAATAAATTGAAATAAATATAATATATACATGGGATAATGAGAACACTTCAATTGAAGTTAGCTAATGGCTCAAGGATTTTCCCCAGGGTCATGGATGGTTTATCATATTCTTAATAAATCATGTTGTTGAATATAGGTCAATATCTGGTTCTTTGTTTATTTATCTTGTTTCATTAATTATTATTTTAATGTGTAACTGAAATATGATCACATAGGATAGTTAATATAAGACCCTCCAACAAAATCAACTCATAATTTCATGATTTAAAACAAGGATATCACTTTTTTAAATTTCTAGTATAATTTAGGTTTACAGTTTTAGATAATTAGTAAATACATTATAAACAAAGTGGATACATACAAAAATTTTATTTATATCACAAGAAAATAGGATCTTATGTTTACACGCTTATTTCATTCATGATAGTTTTTCATCATTAAATATTTATCACAGTTGAACTTGATAAAATTACTAAACATTTTTAGGCCCCGTTAAAAACATTTGAAAACATGGGATAAGAAAAACAAAGATTATTAAAGGATATAAAAATAAAATAAACATGTTAGTCTATTTTAAAATTTTGAGAACCCATAAGAATGTTTATTATTTTTACATAATAAACTTCGAGATCAAACAATAATTTAATTAAGAATAAAAGAAACATTATAGTCCATATTTTTTACAAAATATATTATAATAAATATTAAATAAAAAATCTTAATCATAGGGGTTTCTTGAAAGAAATGAAAACTTTTACATGAAAAGACACCTTTTATTGAGAAAATGTCATAAACTTTATTTAAATCATAATCTCCATTGATTTCATTTTGAAATGAAAATATTTAAATTAAAAACCATTTGTGACAATAAAAAATCATGTATCTATATTGGTATATCATCTTCATATCACTCTTACAAACACTCTTACAGTCACCTTTATAAATGAATAACCTTCATAGTTAATTAAATTGTCTTTCCTCTTTGATAAAATATCATTACCCGATGCATTGGAGGGATATATCGAACCCAC
The DNA here is from genome assembly GCA_963277665.1 of Viscum album. Classification (NCBI taxonomy): domain Eukaryota; kingdom Viridiplantae; phylum Streptophyta; class Magnoliopsida; order Santalales; family Viscaceae; genus Viscum; species Viscum album. The sequence continues at coordinate 1,026,183,821 of OY728145.1, forward strand.
ATGCCATAAGAAAAAATTTATAAGAACCATAACATGAATAAATCACTTAAATCTTGTATTTTCATCATAATACTCATAAGATTTGGTATTTGAGTCCATAAGTAAATCAATTTCAATTATCTCATAAAAATTAGAAGAAATATCATTTTCTATAGAAAATATTTAAAAACTAAAAATTTATATAACAGTGTTAAAAATATTCACTGAGAAACCAAAAAATATATATAATAGAATCATGATAAATAATAATTTCTATAATTAAGGTAAAATACAATCAAATGGTAAATGTTAAAAAAACATTCATTTTGAACTTTTGTAATAAAATTATAAATAACCTGTATAGAAAGCATTGAAAATATTCCTTTTAAAAACATTGTAAATAAAGTCAAGATAGTTTAAAATGAAATTAATCATTTATTTTATGTATTAATAATAAAATTATTTAAACATATAAAATAACATGTATATGGAATACAAAGAGTTTACAACTTTTAAAAAAAAGTTTTAAAGAAAAATATGTTACGACATTAGTAACTTTGGAATAAAACAAATTCAAGGAGCGAACAAGAAATAGACATTAAAACACTTTAATTTTAGTAAATTAATTATAAGATACATATATATATAATTTTATACCCAACAAAAATAAAAAATGTGGTGAAAATTGAATAAGTCTGAATGAAAGGAAATTAAGAAAAGAAATCCCTTTCCCCATGTCCCAACCCTCCGTAGACATATTTTACTTTCTTGAATAATAAAATAATATTATTTATATACTTTATTAAGAACATTTTCATGTTCATTCCAATATCATTATTCTATTTATTTCATTTATTATCATATTCTATTTATTTAAAAAAATGGTTAATTTGATGCCAGATGTTTTGGGGTCATTTAGTCCTTAAAACCACTTTGGTACGTTGATAAAAGTAAAATTAGTATTGATTCCATCATATCTAGAATATTAATAATGTTAAATTATAATTTTTATACATTAAATATACTTTTACAACCATTCATGTAATAAAATGATGAAAAAAGGGATACATCTTTCTTGGAGGTGGTAGTCCACTTTAAAGCATGAGCGAGATTTCTATTTTTCTAAAGGATGGAAAGTAAATAAAATAGAAAATTTATACCTTTAAATATTAATAATAATATTATAAATATAATATTTATTAATTAAATGCATCCTTATCACTATCCATGTGATACTACCATGATAAATGAAATGATGTTTTCATGGAGGTGGTAGTTTATACATATTCATGAGCGACGTTTCCACTATCCAATGGATGGTAGGGTTATAAGGTAGATAATAAATTATATTTATTGAATTATAATAATGTCATAAGTATCATATGTGTTTATTAAGTACATATTTATAACCATCCACATGAGGTGATGATTAAAAAGTAAACAGATTGCTTCGTGGAGGTGGTAGTTTGTACGTACGCACAACCAACGCCTTCATTTTACATAGGTTAGAAAGGAGGTATACAATAGTTGTTAGATCAATATAATATCATTTTATTATATTAAATATAATTATTTAAATATTTTATTATGATTATAATATATTTTATGTAGGTGTAATAAGTAATAAACTTGAAAAAATTAGTTAAGACTTGAACATCATCCATGGATATCTTTCTTTGGCTTACATCGTAAGCCTTCTAAGAGTTGTATTTCAGTGAGAAAAGGGTTTATAAGAAATGGGTAAGGATTTGGGGATGGAATTTGATAATTTATTGGTTGATTTAATGTTCTAAAATTTTATGTAGAAAAGATGATATGAGGTTCCCTTTTATAAGTCACATGAGTGGAACCCTTGTGAACATTAATAGCTTCTAAATATAATAAATGTCTTTATCTTGGAAAGTGGTTCCAATTTTGTCCAAATTTTAATATAGGATAGGTTAAGTTCTAAATACACACATATAATAAAATATATATAAGTTTTAGATATATTTTAGGCCTTGTATCTTAGTTTATCCCTATATTTAAACCTTTTTACCCTTACTAGGGTGACTAACTTTTTACTATGGGAACTTAATTTTATGAGTAAAAATGAAATAACAGTTATTAAATAATTTGAATATATTGATTATAAATATGGATTCCATTTTAAAAGAATCAATTTCAACAATTTTCAGAAATTAATTCTAATATAATCACACAAAACCCATAAATCCATTTTTAGGGGAAAAAGTATTTTTAAATTTGAAAATTTAATTTATAATTATTTAAGAAAAATTATCTTGACTAGTGGAACTTTTTAAGAATGTATTGGATTATTATTAAAAAAAATTAATGTTATTTTACACTATAACCATTCTGAAACTGAATAGAACTATCCAACCACATTATAAAATGAAAAGAACCAAAAATAGTTTTTTATTAGATTTAAATATAACTTAGGTTCCAAAAATTCAAACATGGGTTTATGAAATAAAAATAATATATTTAAATGATTTATTTTATTCCTTAAAGAAATATTTTATTAATTAAATTTTTTTATTTTTTTTAAATTTATTCTTAAGTCATAATTATGACATAAAGTCATAGTATTTGTAAAATAAGTATTTTCACTATTCACCTAATGTAACACCCCAAGCTTCCACGGTACGTTTCCCTTTGAATAATGTAATAGCTTGCATTGTACGCAACTTCGATATTCTAACACACTACGACCAATAAAACTAGCCTTTATGAATAGTAATACCCAATTTTTAAAATTTTATAAATTTTATCTTTCAAAATGGACTTCATTTTTTGATTCGTAATATCAATATTATCTTAGGGTGAATTTTTGGTATTTTTCTAAAAACTTTCAATTTTTCATGAATAATGAAAAAAACACTGCATTATTGGTTAAAACTGACTTTTTATTTAAATAATTGGTTATTTTATTTTAATTTATATTAGGTAAAAATAGAAACATAATACCTATATATGTTCAATGTAATTAATTGTAATCATTTTATAATAAGTTTAGATATATAAAATTTTATCGAACTTTTTACCATCTTTTACCCACCTCCTAAGAGCATTTGCAAATTTGTATAAAACTTAATTTTACCGCTTCTGTGAGTTGAATTTCAAAAATATGAGAGACACAATTAATATCAGTATGTAAAATGTGGTTCAATAAGTTGAAAATAATTTTTGGTGAATAGTAATTTTTTACTTTTATTTTCCACGGTTAAAAGTAAATTGGGTAATTAAGGGTAAAAATGATATCATAATTACCCTAACACATGTCCTAATTCTATTGGATAAGTATAATTCTACCAAAAACAACCTTATGAATAAAATATGATCCTATTTGGTCCACTTGGATTAGATTAGGACATTTATTATTATTTTATTCAAAGAAGAGTTAAAAGAGTTAAATTCAAAGTTTAATAACAAAACCATTTTTAATATAGGGTTACAGACAATATAAATTCAACTATAAATATTCATTAGAAGGAAAAAAACATTTCCTACATAATGGTATTTTATTTATAATTTTTAGACATTATATATTTAAATTTATTTCTGACACAATGATTATGTAGTAATTACCTTATTAATGAAATATTAAAATAATTGATATTATAAATATCCAAATAAATGTAAATTTAGACTTTTGATAAATTCCACTAATTTTATAGGTTGATATTAAATTTTATGGTTGGTTAAATAAATTTTATTCTGAGTGATAAAGTTTTTATGGATTTCAAAAAAAATCAAATACTAAATAGTGTTAAAATTGATATAATTGAGTTTTTAAAACAAATATTATATTATTAATTGATATAATATTCATAAAAATCTAAGGTTCCGCCAAAGGATTTATATAATGTTATATATATTAATAATTAACCACATGAGGTTCCCTTGGCTTGTTATAGTAAGTTTATTAACCATATAATATAAAAATACAGAGACATGGTAAATGTCAAACTATTTAACTAAGAGTTAAATCTAAAATATAAGGTTAATATGATGAACCTAACCTCTATAAAACCTATTTGTTGAGAGTTTTTTGACCCATACTCATCTTAGACTTTAAATAATTCATTTTGGATCCATTATAAACCAAAAATTATTTTATTATAAAATAATATTTCAAGCTTTTCCTAAAGTGACTGTCACCTCTCTTATAAAAGGGCACTTCTCCTTCTCTTAATTTCACACATAAAAACCCTTTTGGCTCGGCCAAACACTGCCCAAATATCCTACCAACTTTCTCCCTTCATCCTAGAGGCCTTCCTTTGGTCAGAAATCCATCCTAAGGAGCCCTTTTGATTAAATCAAAAGGAAGAACCCGAAGAAGAGGTAAATATTTCATCACCTCTTTCAAGTTCTTTTCTTCTTCCACTTCATCTTTCTTTGTTGTTTCCATTATAAAATAATAACTTCAGTATCTTATATATACTTTGATGTTATTATAAAATTTTACAACCATATTAATTATTCTATCCATCCTATAAATGACAAAGCCACCATATGTGCGTACATACAGATTACTTTCTCCACGTCGTGGTGTAGTTTGTTATTCAAACACTTCATTATTTGGATGGATATAATAATGATTATAACTGATTTAAATAATAAATATAAGATGTTAATGATTCTGTATATATGATATACCATCCAATTAAATATGATTTCTCCATCAATATAATGATATTGTCACTTGTGCGTACGTACAGAGTACTGTCTCCCCAAATGTGATGAGATTCATTCCCCATCGTAATTTTTCAAGAATAATTTTCATTTTATGATTAAAAATAATTTTTATAAACATAATATCATTTTTTATATGAATAAAATATATCCTATCCCTAACAAAAATGTCTTATGTAAACAAGCATATAAAGGAAAACGAATCAGTTAACACCCGAAATGATGATACTACTAAAATATTATTAACAAAGTAATATTATAAGATCATATATGATATCATATTAATGTATATAGTTCTTTTATAATTTAATTACAATTTTTTAACTACTATACAGGAGGTTAACACACCATCGGATAAGGAAAAGTACGAGGTAAGGGTTAATTTCACAATCTCTTTATTATCTGAGGTTGTTTTTACGTAAGTATCTACTAGGACCTCTTTATCATCCACATCCGTGTTATATTAAAAATTTATTTCAAAAAAATTAACTAGAAAATGTGTTAAATTAATTTATACACTTATTTGACCTTATATTTTTTGAAAGGAATCTTTCTGTTGTTTTCCAAACAAGGTACTTTATGACCTTTTCGACAAAATTAAGGTAAGAATGTCTTTTTTTAACATATACGACGGGTGCGGATATTTTCCGCCATTATAAAATCATTGAAGCTTCCCATACAATCTTATAAATATATTTTCAAAATAAATGTTTTCTTTTATAATTATAAAACTTTTAAATTATTTAAAAATAGAAAGAGATATTTCTCTAAAAAAACGTTTTGATTTTATCTATGTCAACATCCTTTGATGGATTTTAAGTTTTTTTTAAGTTTATTTTTTATGATACAAAACTTCCATATTGTATTAACGGTTTTGTGATATTTTTTACTATGGATGTGTATTTTTTACACCATTCATGGTTTATGGATAAAGTATTTACATTTCCTATGCTTGTTTTAATACAAATGTTTATGTTATGTTTAAACCTTTTCATATGAGGAATGAATTGGACTTAGTAAATGATGGGTGGAGCCCTTTATAGCTCCTATATGCATTGTTAGGTATCATGATACAAACTAGTGTCTTGACACAAGGCCTTGAAAAATTCTTATTTGTAGTCTTGGCACAAGGCCTTGACTTTGTGGTAATGAAGTCTGTCATTATGCATTCCATCATTATGAAAGTGGCTATTGATATTTCATGTGATTATTAGACTAGTATAATATCCATGTGAATAAGTAAATGGAATTATTTGATTTTATCTTTTCCATATTATTCTTAATTTTAAGTTTAAAAGGCTTTTGTTTTAGTATAATACATTGCCTTAAATGTTTATGCTTATTTATAAAAGTTTCCGCTATATTGTTATCCTTACTGAGAATCTGAGCTCACCCCTTTCTATGTTTTATTTTTTTTAGGATGTGAATAAGTATGTTATAGTTGAACTTTAGTGATAGGATAAGGATATAATTGTGTTCAAAAGGGGAAAAAATGTTTTTGATGTTTTTATTTCATGATGTTATGTAAAACTTATAAATGTATCTAGTATTTCCAAGGCTACTAAACTGGTCGGTATTTTGGGACATAATTCCTTATATCATGCCAATGTTATGTAATAATGTACCGACACTGGGTAACTAGGGTTAGGGAATTACAGTTGGTATCTGAGGAAGTTTAGTATAAACCTTGGAAGCTATATTTAGAAAAACTCTGATTAGAGAACACTACCCTAAGATAGACTTTGAGGATTAGTATAGAAGAACTTTCCATAATTTTGGTACTGTAGAGATTTTATGAGTTTTCCAAGAAATATATCCATGTCTAGATACGAGTAGATAGAGGAAGCTCTAGAACAGATCTACCTAGGGGTAAAACCCAGAAACACTACTTTGAGCTAGACTCGAACGGGAACTGGTGCACGACAACGAGCCTTGATGCACTCTTGGTTACGACACTCCCAGTGGATATACTTAGGATAATTATCATTTTATTTACAAACCATTATGAAGGGTTTATGAGTATATACTTCCTCAAAGAAAACATTTTTATGATTATGGGTTATATCCATTAAATATTCAATTTATGTTAAGTGTTTTATATGTTTAGAATTATGTATTGTGATTCATAAACAAATATAGTGTATTTCATTGTTTAGAAATGGAACCTAGTGGAAGTAATTGAAACCTTATCAATGCATGTAATCCATGTAGGGATTTACCTCCTACTCTAGATAATTATAATGAAGCTGGTGATACAACTGGTGCTGATCAGCTTATCACTATACTGGGATAACTCACTCAGGTTGTGAATAATAACCTTACCCGTATCGAGTACCCTAATCCACAACGCAGCGGATCAATTTTAGACCACTTCATGAGGAAAAAACCACCAGCATTCAATGGGAGTACATATCCATTAGTATTTGAAAAGTGGATAAATTCATTAGAGAAAATATTTCACGCTTTGGGGAGTAGCGAAAGGGAAAAAGTTATCATGGCAGTTTATCGCCTCACGGGAGATGCAGATAAATAGTGGTAATTGATTCAAAACATAAAGTAAGATGATAAAGTATCCAATATGGAATGGAGGGAGTTTAAAGAACTTTTCTTACAAAAATACTTTCCTTATGACCATCGAGCAGATATGGAAACGCAATTTCTGAGTTTGAGGCAAAAAGTGGGTGAGAATGTCGCAAAATATGAGGCTAACATTACAAGGGTAGAAAGGCATGCTGAAAATTATATACGTAACCCAATGAGTAATATTGATCAATTATTTGATGGGTTAGAACCATTTCTATGATGAGAATTAGTCTCAGAATACTTCTTATCATACGAATATAATGTCTCATGTGCTATCAAGATAGAAAAATAATTCTCTAAGTCTTACGACTTTAAAGAAAAGAAGGATAAGAAGAGATCTGTTGAACACTCTGGAAATATAAATAAGGGTAAGAAGGGAAAATTTTAATGTCCATCCTGTAGTAAATGTGGGAAGAAACACTCCAATACTTTCTTGAAGGGAATGGGATTCTTTTACAAGTATGGTGGAAAAGGCCACCAAGCTTGTGATTACAAGGAGAATAAAGAGGCTGTTGAATTCTACAATTTTAGATAAATAGGGAATTATGCAAATGGATTTCTTAAGCTCCAAGAAAAATTACCTCAGAAAATTCCAAGCTTATGTGATCACTACTACTGAGGTTGATGCTCTGAAAGACGTGGTGGTAGGTAATTTAATGGTTTCCTCAAGTTTAGCCAATTCATTATTTTACTCTAGATCATTGCATTGTTTAATATCTTCCTAGTTTTCCAAGAAAATTAGATATTTTCAATTTGACTTAATAAGGGTGTTTTCAGTCAAAACACCTATGGGAAGTATCATCACAACAAAGTTTTGTGAATTAGTTCCCATTAGGGAATACAAATGTTCTTTATCTACTGATCTGATCATCATACCAATGATTGATTTTGATATAATCCTCAAAATATATTAGCTTTATAACCATGATACGAAAATTTATTGTAAGAAGAAGGAGGTTACAATTTTTGATGATGATAAGGAGTACCTTATCTTTAATGAAGAAACATTACCACCTGATTGTTATCTAGATCCACCCCCAGTATCTCTACTAAATTAAATTGTTGGGTAGGATGAGAATGAAATAATTATGTGTGATGAAAATAATGTTCTAATAAAGGATATACCTATTTTGTAAGAATATGTTGATGTGTTTCCAGAGGATTTACCTGGGCAACCTCCAGAACGAAAAATTGAGTTTTTCATTAATTTAATTCCTAGTCCAAGGCCCATATCAAAGACCCCTTATAGAATGGACACTATGGAATTAGTGGAACTAAATAAAAAAATATAGTAATTGAGTAATAAGGGGTTTATTTTCCCCAGTATTTCTCTATGGGGAGCCCGTGTCCTTTTTGTTACAAAGAAAGACGGATCTATGAGGTTCTACATTGACTACAGGGAGATCAATGCTGTAACAATAAAGAATAAGTATCCCCTACCTCACATTAATGATTTATTTGACCAACTTCATGGATCTCAATATTTTTCAAAGATTGACCTTTGATCTGGATATCATCAGTTGTGTGTGAAGAAGGAATACATTCTGAAAACAGCATTTAGAACTAGGTATGGGCATTACGAGTTTACAGTAATGTCTTTTGGGCTGACTAATACACCCTCTATTTTCATGTATCTAATGAATACAGTTTTCAAGGAATATCTTGATGACTTTGTAGTGGTATTTATTGATGATATCTTTCTATACTCAAAAAGATATGAAGATCAAGAAAATCATTTGCGCATTATCTTAATGACTCTTAGAAGAAATGAATTATATGGGAAGTTTAGCAACTGTGAATTCTGGATTTAGGAGATTTCTTTTCTCGGACATATTGTCTCTAAGGATGGAATGTCTGTTGATCCTTATAAGACAAAGGAAATCCAAGAATGTCCAGCACCAATGAGTATAACTGAGGTACATATTTTTATTGTTTTAGCAAGTTATTATCAGCATTTTGTCCAGAATGTTTCCCGATTGGCTAACCCATTAACTAAGATCACATGTAAAGGGGTTAAATTTGTTTGGACAAAATAGTTGAATAATGTTTTAAAGAATTGAAGAGAAGATTATTTAATGCTCCCATATTGACTCTAACATTGGGGAACGATGGGTTTGTTATTTATAGTGATGCTTCAAAGAAAGGACTTGGTTGTGTCCTTATACAGAATGATAGAGTTATTGCCTATGAATCATTACAGCTAAAAATTCATGAGTAAAACTATCACACTCATGATCTAGAGTTAGCAGTTATAATATTTTCTTTGAAGATATGAAGACACTATCTCTATGGTGAAAAATGTAAGATTTATACTGAACACAAGAGTTTGAAGTATATTTTCTCACAAAAATAACTCAACATGAGGTAAAGGAGATGGATTGAACTACTCAAGGATTATGATTGCACTATACACTACCACCTGGGGAAGGAAAATAAAGTAGAAGATGCTTTGAGTAGAAATGATCATGGAGTTTTGACCAAGATGATAGTTGAAAAGGATCCTATTTTCATGGATCTAGTAAAGATGGATATGAGAATAACCATGGAAGGTGAAACATCAATTCTTTTTCAAATGGTTTCCAAACCATCTTTACTATAAAGGTTAAAAATTTCTCAGGCTGATGATGAAGAATTTAAAAAGAAAATTAAAGTTTTGAACGATGGGAGATTGATCTACTTTCTATATAAAGATGGAATTTTGAAATTTGGGAAGGGACTTTGTGTTCCCAATATACCTGATCTAAAAATGGAATTGTTGGATGATGCTCATAGCTCCAATTTCTCTATACAACCTGGTATAACTAATATGTATAGAGATTTGAAAGAACATTTTTGGTGGGACAACATGAAGAGAGAGATTACTAATTTTGTGTCGAGATGTATGGTTTGTCAACAAGTGAAAGCTGGAAGGCAACAACCTGGAGGAGTCATGCAACCTCTTCCCATACCTGAGTAGAAATGGGATAATATTATGATGGACTTTGTCATGGGGCTACCAAAGACTCGTAGAAGGAATGATGAAATATGGGTCATTGTTGACTGCCTTACCAAGTCAGCACATTTTCTTTCTATAAGAGAATATTATCGCTTGAACCTATGGAAAGACTATATATTAATGAAGTTGTAAGACTTCATGGAGTACCGCTATCGATTGTTTCTGATCGTGATCCCCATTTAACATTAAGATTATAGAAAATTCTTCAGAAGGCCCTGGATAATGAACTTCGTTTTAGAACTGTCCACCACCCTCAAACTGATGGACAATCAGAAAGGACTATTCAAACCTTAGAAAACATGTTGAGATCTTTCTCACTTGACTTTCAAGGTATGTGGGATCAATATTTACCTCTGGTATAATTTTCCTATAACAATAGCATCCATTCAAGTATTCAGATGGCACCATATGAAGCATTATATGGAAAGATATGTCTCACACCAACTTGTTGGGATGATGTTTGTGAAATAAAACTTGTAGGCTTAGAACTTGTTGAGGAAACAATGGAAAAGGTTAAGGTTATCAAAACCCACATAAAAGAAGCTCAAAGTAGGAAAAAGAGATATGCTGATAACCGAATGAAGGATTTGAAATTTCATGTAGGAGATCATGTTTTTTTGAAGGTATATCCATGGAAGGGTGTTATACGTTTTGGAAAGAAGGGTAAATTGAGTCCCAAGTACATCGGACCTTTAGAAATTCTAGAACAAATTGGATTTGTAACTTATCATTTGGTAATGCCTCCAAGTCTCTCCAAAGTTCATGATGTGTTCCATGTATCACTGTTGAGAAAATACATTCCTAACCCAACGCATGTACTCACCTATGATGAAATTGAACTGGAACCTGATCTATCTTATTGTGAAGAGACTGTCAAAATTCTTGACACAAGAGAACAAGTGTTAAGAAACCGGACAACTCATCTAGTAAAAGTTCAATAGAGATACCATATGATGGAAGAGGAAATGTGGTAACTAGAGGAACTTATGATGAAGAACCACACTAATATTTTTGTGCGGTAGTATTATAGAAATTTGGAGGAAAAAATTATTTGAAGGAGGGAATAATGAAACACCCCAAGCTTCCATAGTATTTTTCCCTTTGAATAATGTAATAGCTTGCATTGTACGTAACTTCAAGATTCTAACACACTATGACCAATCAAACTAGCCCTTATGAATAGTAATACCCACTTTTGGAAATTTTATAAATTTTATCTTTAAAAATGGACTTCATTTTTTTTATTTGGAATATCAATATTATCTTATGGTAAATTTTAGGTATTTTTCTGAAAACTTTCAATTTTGATGAATAGTGAAAAAAACACAGTGTTATTGGTTAAAACCGAATTTTTTTTTAAATAATTAGTTATTTTATTTTAATTTATTTTAGGAAAAAATAGATACATAATTCATATATATGTTCAATGTAATTCATTGGAGTCATTTTATAATAAGTTTATTTATATAAAATTTTATCGAACTTTTTACCGTCTTTTACACCTCCTAGGAGCATTTGCAAATTTGTATAAAACTTAATTTTACCACTTTAGTGAGTTAAATTTCAAAAATACAAGATACACAGTAAATATCTATAAGTAAAATGTGGTTCAATAAGATGAAAATAATTTTTGGTGAATAGTAACTTTTGACTTTTATTTATCACGGCTAAAAGTAAATAGGGTAATTAAGGGTAAAAATGATATCATAATTACCCTAACACATGTCCTAATTCTATTGGATATGTATAATTAGAACAAAAAAAACCTTATTAATAAAATATGATCCTATTTGGTTCACTTGGATTAGATTATGACATTTATTATTATTTTATTTAAAGAAGAGTTAAAAGAGTTAAATTCAAAGTTTTTTAACTAAACCATTTTTAATATAAGGTTAAACACAATATAAATTTGACTAAAAATATTAATCAGAAAGATAAAATGATTTCCTAAATAATGGTATTTTATTTATACTTTTTAGAAATTATATAATTTAATTTATTTATGACACAATGATGATGTAGTAATTACCTTATTAATGAAATATTAAAATAAAGGATATTATAAATATCCAAATAAATGTAAATTGAGACTTTTGAAGAATTAAACTAATTTTTTAGGTTAATATTACATGTTAGGGTTGGTTAAATAAATTTTATTCTAAGTGATAAAGTTTTTATGGCTTTCAAAAAAAACAAATACTAAATAGTGTCAAAATTGACATAATTGATTTTTTAAAACAAATATTATATTATTAATTGATATAATATTAATAAAAATATAAGGTTTTTCAAAAGGACTTAGATAAGGTTGTATATATTAATAATTAACCACATGGGTTTCTCTTGGATATTTATAGTAAGTTTATTAACCATATAATATAAAAATACAAAGAGACATGGTAAATGTCAAACTATTTAACTAAGAGTTAAATCTAAAATATAAGGTTAATATGATGACATAAACCTATCTAAAACCTATTGGTTGAGATTTTTTCAACCCATACTTACCTTATACTCTAAATAATTCATTTTTGGAGCCATTATAAATCAATAATTATTTTATTATAAAATAATATTTCAAGATTTTCCTAAAGTGACCCTCACCTCTCTTATAAAAGGGAACTTACCCTTCTCTTAATTTCACACATCCAAATACTTTTTTCTCGGCCAAAACCTACCCAAATTTCCTCAAACATTTCCTCCCTTCATCCTCGAGTCCTACCTTTGGTCATTAATCCAACCTAAGGATCCCTTTTCATCAAATAAAAAGGAAGAACCCGAAGAATAGGTAAATATTTTCTCACCTCTTTCAAGTTCTTTTCTTCTTCCACTTCCTCTTTCTTTGTTTTTTCCATTATAAAATAATAAATCCATAATATTCTATATACTATTATGTTATTATAAAAATTTTACATCCATATTCATTATTTTATCCATCCTATAAATTAAAAAGTCACCATATGTGCGTACGTACGGATTACCGTCTCCACGTCGTGGTGTAGTTTGTTATTCAAACACTTCATTATTTGGATGGGTATAATAATGAGTATAACTGATGTAAATAATAAATATAACATGTTAATTATTCTTTATATATTATATAACATCCAATTACACATGATTTCTCCATCAATATAATGATATTGTCGCTCGTGCGTACGTATGGATTACCGTCTCCACGAACGCGATGAGATTCATTCTCCATCGTAATAATTCAAGAATAATTTTCATTTTATGATGAAAAATAATGTTTATAAACATAATATCATTCTGTATATGAATCAAATACATACTATCCATAACAAACATGGCTTACGTAACCAATCATATAATATAAAATGAATCAGTTAACACCTGAAACGATGATACTACTAAAATATTATTAACAAAGCAATATTATAAGATCACATATGATATCATATTTATGTATATAGTTCTTGTATAATTTAATAACAATGTTTTAAATATTATAAAGTATGTTAATATACCATCAACTAGAGAAAATTACAAGGTAAGGGTTAATTTCATAATCTCTTTATTATCTGAGGTTGTTTTTACGTAAGTATTTACTGGGACCTCTTTATCATCCACATCCGTGTTTTCTTAAAAATTTATTTTAAAACATTTTTATTAGAATATGGGTTAAATTAATTTATACCCTTATTTGACCTTATATGTTTTAAAAGAAATCTTTCTGTCATTTTCCAAACAAGGTACTTTATGACCTTTTTGACAAAATTAAGGTAAGAATGTCTTTTTTTTAACTTATACGGCGGGTGTAGCAATCTTCTTCCGTTATAAAACCATCGAAGCTTCCCATACAAGCTTATAAGAATATTTTCAAAATACATGTTTTATTTTATAATTATATAGCTTTTAAATTATTTCAAAATAGAAATATATTTCTCTAAAAATTGTTTTGATTTCATCTATGTCAATATTCTTTGATGGATTTTAAGCTTGTTTGATGTTTATTTATTATCATAAAAAACTTCCATATTGTATTGAAGGTTTTGTGATATTTTTTACTGTGGATGTGTTATTTTTACACCATTCATGGTTTATGGATAAATTATTTACATTTCATATTCAAGTTTTAATAAGAATGTTTATGTTATGTTTAAACCTTTTCATATGAGGAATGCATTGAACTTAGTAAGTGATGGGTGGATCCCGCTATAGCTCCTCGATGAATCGGTAGGTCTCATGAGACAAACTAGTGTCTTGGCACAAGGCCTTGACAAAATATTATTTGTAGTCTTGGCACAAGGCCTTGACTATGGGGTTATGAAGTCTGGCATTATGAATTCCATCATTATAAAAGTGGCTATTGATATTGCATATGATTATTAGACTAGTATAATATCCATGAGAATAATTAAATTGGATTATTTTATTTTATAGTTTCCATATTATGTTGAAGTTTAAGTTTAAAAGGCTTTTGTTTTAGTCTAATACATTTCCTTAAATGTTTATGCTTATTTATGAAAGTTTCTGCTATATTGTTATCCTTACTAAGCATCTGAGCTCACCCCTTTCTATGTTTTATTTTTCCCAGGATGTGAAGAAGTATTTTATGGTTGACCTCTAGGGATAGCATAAGGATATAATAGTGTTTAAAAGAGGACAAAATTTTGTTGATGTTTTTATTTCATGATGTAATGTAAAACTTATGAATGTATCTAGTACTTCCAAGGCTACTAAACTAGTCAGTCTTTTGGGACATTATTCCTTATATCATGCCAATGTTTAATAAATGCATCGAGTCTGGGTAACTGGGGTCAAGGAATTACATTAAATAAAAAATAATTTTATTGAAATATGACATTTTAAATGTTAAGGGGATTTATCCTTATTTATTATCATTTATGAAATAGTGTTAATTTATTTTTTTGTAAATAATATACTCAGAGTTTTTTTATATTTATCTTGAATTTTTATAATGTATTATTCTCTTTAGTTTAGTGTTTCATATATCACATGCTATTCAATAATATTTTTACTTCGAGTAATGCATACTAAAATCTTGATGTGTTAAATTCTCCCCTATTTAAGAAATTACGACCAAATAATTTTTTTTCTGTTGGAAAGAGTGAATAATGAAAGAGTAATAAAATCATGAATATATTTTATCATGATATGTAATTTATAATCCACTTTTAGGTAACTTAGTATTTATTAATTAAATATTTCTAAAATCATATATATACCATTATCTGACTCATACTTGTGAATGGGTTTCCAATAGAAAGCCTTGATAACTGAGTGATAAGACTCAAAATGTTTATATTACTCTTTATATTATTATGGAATTAGTTTAAACTCATAATATAGAAAATTAGAACATATACTTACTAGAATTATTTCCATTCCATTATTGAAATTTCATTTTTAAGTTATGTTTAAAATAGTTTTACACCTATGGTTCATATCATATTCTAAATAATAAATAAGTATAATTTTTTTTTCATGCCAAAATTACTAAAATTAAATTTTAATGGATGATAAGTTTTGAAAATTTATGATATGTTATTACTTATATTTTTATTTATTAACCAAAACCAAAAATGTTAACACAAGTAAAGATAATATCCAATATGAATAAACTTTCATATGAAGAAATAATAAATTAATCTAAAAAGCCTCCACAATAATCCCGAAATTTCAACTTTAATCATTCAAAAAATAAATAATCATAAAATTCATTAAAATATGATAGACCAAATTTAAAACCCCAATATTATAATGATTAGATCATGCATTATTCCAAAATCATCTTAACATTTATCTCCAAAAAATATCAATTACTCATAATGTAACATAGAATAAATTTTTATTCCCTAATCATATATTATCAAAATATACTAATATTTTCTATAAATAACTCAATTCACCATAAAGAAATAATAAAATCATATATGATTCTAAATTTTGACTCACTCTTTATTCCTCACTTAATATCACCCACTTTGACAAAAAATCACATTCTATCCAATAATTTTATACTTACCTTGATTCATATAATGTTCTAAAAAAATTAGTTAAATTATTATAAAATAACTTTAACCACCTAATAACTAAATAAATGTATAATAATAGGTTTATCTATGCAATAAAACATATGTTCAAAAAATATAATAACTCTTTATCCAAATTAACAAAAATTACTTGAACATCAAAGACCATATTTATCTATATGGTTATCTATACTTCAGTCAGGCATTGTTCCTAAAAACTAACAAACATCTCCTAAATTATCATTAATCACCTTTGAAACAAATTGCATAAGACCTCAAAATGGTATCGATTGTTTTAATGTTTGATCATTATTAAAAATTATATGTCCTTGAATAAAATATCACGACATCATAACTCTTGAAGCCCAATATATAGACACTTTAATCATTTATATTCCATCATAAAACTTTAACCTTTATTTTCCATCTTCTTCCTTAATAGTAACTTCTTATAAATAAATAAAATGATTCATGTACAAAAATTCATCATTCTTAATCTAATTATGTCTCTTAATATTAACATATAAAAAATATTTAAAAAATTCATACCTTTTTTATGTTATTTATAGTTTCCACATATCCATCATATAACTTTAATAAACCTTTATTTGTATGATATTTTTGTTCCAATTCATGAGATTTTTACATAAGGAATCAAATTTCATAATGCTCAAACTCCCAACATTGAAAACATATAGTTGAAACCTTAGGAATAACATTGTTCCTTACTACTGTGTTAATTGAACTCTTCATTGTTCCTTCATATCTTATTGTTTTATGCCCTCCTTTACCTTATATGAGACATCTTTATATTCCTTTTAAATGTTTTCTTGGGTGCTTCTACCCACATTATCAACACATAAGAATTAGAATCTTTTTTACATCATGAAATGTTATTACATGAACATCCATGAAACTCTAGTTTTTGTCTTATTTGGTGTGTTAGAAAACTTATATAGGTTTAGGTAGTTGATCATAACTTGAAATATAAGGTTAGGTATAAAAATAATATTTTTACTAAAGATCCTTTATTATTTAGTTGCTTATTTAAAAAACTACAAGATTTTATTTAACATACATCTTAAACTTGGTTCCAACTGGTTCCATCTATTTATTAAAACAAAATATGTTTAGTGTTAATATATCAGATAAAATCATAATAAATCATCTTATGAGGAGGATAAATAGCAGTATATCATTAAATATTTCATCTTCTATTAAAATATTTTGATTTATTCAAAAAATAACCCTAATTATAAACAAAACTTTAAAATTTAATGTTATAGAATAATTTTTAACTTATAATCCCAAACCATTATATTAACCCTTGGAGTTTTCTCATAAAATAATATTCTAGCCTCTAATGTTATCTAAACCTTTTCTTTGACACCAAATATTACACCCCATAAAAAATATCCATAATTAAAATATTTATAAACAGGGCTAGACTTTATTACATTTTGAGGATTATCTAGGCTTATATTTTAATAGAAGTAGGAAAAACATTTGATAACAATGTGGACACTTCCACATAGTGTACATTTTTTTCATAAAAATAGGTTGTTACGTTTACAATAATGTATCATTCATGGCATATTTTCTTCAATAAATATGTACCACCATTGAACTTACTATAATTATTACAAATCTATAGGACCTATAAGAAACATATGAAAACATGGGATGCGAAAAAAATATCAAAAATGGATATAAATGGGATATAAACTCGTCAGTCCATTTCCAAATAAAGAAAACCTGCAATAAGGTTTTCCTTTGTATATAATAAATTTTGAACTCAAATTATCACTTATTTATACATAAAATAAACTTTATTGCCCAATTTTTTACACAAAACATTTATTATGGAGTCATATAGGAAAAATGATAATAATTAGAGTTTATTGAATGAAAAGAAAACTTTTCATGGAAAACACATGTTTTACCCAAAAATGTTATGAAATTTCATAAAATTATAAAATAATTTTCCTAACTTATGAAATAAAAAAAATTTACAAAAAAAAATTAATAATATAAAATCATGGAGGTGCTTTGGGGAATAATCTTTCGATCGCTATTACAAACAATCTTACAATCACCCTTACAAAGAAATAACCTTCATATTTATTTCCATTATGTTTCCCATTAAAGAAAATATTAATACACAATTCTTTGGAGATCTATATCAGACCCAACCATCATCATAAATAATTTAATAGAACTATAACATTAATTAAATACAATAAATCTTACATTACTATCATAACACTCATAATAATTTCCATTTGAATCCATAAGTAAAATCACTTTTAATTATCTCATAAAAATAAGAAAAAATATACATTTCTCTTAAAAATATTTTAAAAAATCTATAAAGAAAAATAAAATATTATTCTTTTAAAATTAATTAAAACTTTTAAATGAATATTTATAATGAATAATATACATGATGATAAGAAAATGCGGTCATGAAAAAATTGTTAAAATAAATATTCTTTTTCACTTTTATAAAGAAAGTAAAAAATAACCAGTTATGAAAATGTTGAACATATACCATTTTAAACATTATAAAGAAAGTAAAAAATTGTAAAAACTGAACTTAATAGTTACTTTAAATTATAAATAATAAAATTCTTGAAACATTTAAATGAGCATGGATATGGAAGAGAAATATTTTAAAACTTATAAAATAAGGTTTAAAAAATCCATTACAACATTAGTAACATTTTAATTAAAAAGAAAATTAAAGGTGGTAACTTGATATGGATTCTAAACCACATTAATTTTAGTATATTAATGATTAAATATATCTACATGGTATTTTATACAACACATAAAGGATAAATGTGGGGAAAATGACATAAGACTCAAAGAAAAGAAAGTGAGAAGAAAAATTCCTTACCACTTGTCCTGAATCACCATGTAAATATTTTACATTTTGGAATAATAAAATTATATTAGTTTTTTAAATTCTTAATAACCTTTTTAATTTTTATTCCATTATAATTGTTATTTTTATTTCATTTATTTTCTTGTTCTATTTAGTAACTAAATCAGTTAAGCTCACAAGAGACGTTTTAGGGTCATTCGATCATTAATACTACTTAGATAGTTTGAACTAAGTAAATGGAGTCATGGTCATCTCCTAAATCATGAAATGTTTTCCAATTACAATTTATATACATTAAATATACTTATATGACTATTAATTTAAGGTGGTGATGAAAAATGAGATGCATCGTTCATGGAGGTGGTTGTCTACACTTATGCATGAGCGGTGTTTCTATTTTTATAATGAATGAAAATGATATAAATTAGATAAATTTTTACCTTTTAAGAATCATAATAATATGACAAATATAATATTTATTAATTAAATACATCCTTATGAACATCCATGTGATATGGTAATGAAAAATAAAATTCGTCATTAATGCAAGTAGCAGTCAGTATTCACATATGAGCGATGTTTCCATTTTCAAAAGATAGAATATCAAGAAGGTAGATAATATATTATATTTATAGAATATTAATTGTTTAATAAATATAATATATATTTATTAAATATATATATATATAATGATTCATTTGAGGCGGTGATGAAAAATTAAATACAATGCTTTGTGGGGGAAGTAGTATGCATATTCACACAAGTGACGTTTTCATTTTCCATATGGTGAAAAGAAGGTAAAAATAGTTATTTAATCAATATAATATAATTTCAATATATTAAATATATTAATTTAATTATTTTAAAATAATTATAATATATATTAAGGAGGTAGAAGAATAAATAAACTGGAAAGAATTCAGTTAAGATTTATACATCCTCTTTGGATATTTTCCTTTGTCTTACACATTAACCCTTATAGGATTGGTCTTTCGGTGAGAATAGAACCTATAATAAGTGTTTAAGGATGTTGGGAATGTATTTGGGTAGTTATTGGTTGAGATAAATTGATTAATTTGTGCAGATAAAATAGGATAGGAGGTTCCCATTTATAAGTGAGAGGAGTTAAACCCTTTTAAATATTAATAACTTTTATATATAATAGATTTATTTATGATATAAAATGTATAAAATTTATTAAAATAACAAATATATTATATTATAAGTTCTAAGTACACCCATAAAATAAAATTTATATTTGTTTTAGATATATAGGATGCTATATATCTTAGTTGAACCCTGTCTTTAACACTTTTAACCATTACTGTAGTGACTAAATTATTACTATGATAACTTAAATTTATGAATAAAATGTAATGGATATTATTAAATAATATGAATATGGTGATTCCAAATATTTAATCCATTTTAAATCATTAATTTTTTTGAATTTTGAGAAATTAATTCTAATATAAGCACACAAAACACAAAAACCTCATTTTTAGGAGAAAAAATTGTGTGTCAAAAATGATTTTATACTTATTTAGGCTAAATTATATTGAGTAGTAATTTTTAAAATGAATTTATTAGATTATTGATAAATATATGAATTTTATTTTACATTATAACCCTTACAAAACCAAAAAATTGAAGAATGGGTTTAAATGCAAAGAACCAAAAATAGTTTTTAAATATATTAAAAATAGCATAGGTTCCAAAAAGTCAAGAATGGGTTTAAAAATTCAGCATAATAATTTTAAATTATTTATTTTACTATTTAAATAAATATTTGGTAAAGAAATGGTTTTATATATTTTTATTTTTTCTTAAATCATAATGATGTTATAATTGTTTCCGTATTTGTGAAATTAGTATTTTTACTATTCACTAAAAAAATTAACCATTTTATAAGAATCTAAAAAAATTATCCTAATAAAATTATAATATGATGAATTCAAAAATTATTTTCATTTCATAAAAATAAATTTCAAAAATTCATAAATTTATCTTTTAAATGAAAATTCAAAATATAAAGAAAAACAGCTTTTATAAAAAAATAGCCCTTTTAAAATTTAAGGGTATTAAAAATTATTTCATATCATTAACCAAAAAGTGTTAATTTATTTATTTGAAAATTTTATACTCATAATGTATTTATGTTTAACTTATACACTTTAGTTTGGTTTTATGTATATCACACACTATTCAACTAGAGATTTACTTTAAGTAATGCATACTAAAATCTTGAGGTGTTACGGTTAAGAAGCTTGAAAATATAAAAATATATTATTCAGTGCTGAATTTTTTTCTATTTATTGGGAGTTATTTTTTGTGTGATTAATTGAATTTTACAAACTAGTCAGGCAAGTTGAACTACAAAGCTACAGAGAAAACATGTCGGCACACATATACAGGATGCCTTAGTTGAATTTTATTTCATTACCTAACTAAATAACATAATTGAAAAAATCCCTCAAAATAATAGTAAGTTTTTAATGTATTCCATAAGGAAAATAAAAAAACAATAGTTCAGGGTGATCTTCAGCCATAATTGAGGGGTGATTCCTTATATTTGGGAGTTCTAATAAGAGAGGTGAGTCAAATTAAGTAATTTTTTCAATAATATTTATATATATAGCTTGGTAAAATTTTAGAGGCAAATTTTTTTGTAAATACAAAAAAGGTATTAAATAAGGTGAAATCCACTCAATGTGTCATGAAGTTATGAGTTAATGAAGTTAGAATATCCACTCAAACACTTATCTTAAAACATTAAAATTAGTTAAATATACATGATTTATTTTATAAAGTGATAATTAAGGATAATTTCATATTAGGATAATTAATAGACTGAATGTTTCAAATCTAGTGGTTGAGGGATTGGTTTTGATGAAAATTGTGGGAGATATTATAAAATAATAGATTATTTTTGTCTAAAATATAAGTTATCAAGATAAATTTATTTATCTAATAAAATTATTTATTATTTATAAAATTGAAAGTGACACCACAAAATCACTTTCATTAAGATCTATCCTAGACAAGGAAAATGTCTTGAGCAGTAATAATTTCCTAGAGTGGTGCAGTCTCCTATACACAGTGTTGTAAAAAGAAAAAAAAGTTATATGTGTTAAAGTTCAAAATTCCTTATTATCCTATTAAGGGAGTGAGTAAATCATGAAAATATTACCACATTAAAGATAAAGATGATTAATTAGGTGTCTAGTGCATCATTTTATCATATTTTTCTCATGAATTTAAAATAATATATAAAGGAAAAGACTCAAATAAAATTGTATCTCAAAGAATTATATTAGGAGAGAGTGAGGAAGGTAATGTAAAAGATATATCGTATAATTTTTATATATAATATGGGAGAGGAAAAACAATTTGGTACTCAAAAAATATTTATGATTGAGTGTATTTTGTAATTATATATCTTAATATTAAATCAGAAACAAGAACTATCCACTAGTTTCATACAATCATCCTTTTTAACCACATTTTCAAATTTCATTATTAAAAATATGAAAAATTCACTCTTATATTATCCTTCTATAGTTTTATAACCTCAAAATGAGATCAATAAAACTAATTATTTAATTATTATGGTGAATAGGAAAAGGAGTGGTAATGGTTATATGTTAATGGAAAAGTCAAAAGAAAAAACTCACATTAACCACTCTTTGGGCCAAAAATGGGCTTTCATGCCCCTAAGCCTTCGAGCTATGTAATGGGTCTTCCTCTACCCAGTCAAAATAGTTCTTTTATTTTCTTTAATAATAAAATGAGGTTTCCACCCCAACCTTTAAAAAAATAGAATGTCTTATTCATTTCATATTGTAATAAGGGACAATAGAATAAAAATTACATTATTGGGAATATGAGGCAAGATAAGTAATTAACATTTGGTATATTTTCCATTGAATACAATCATTCTATTTATAAAATTTGGGTTTTTCATATATTTTGTGGCTCTATATATATATTCAATTATAATAATCAAATATATATAGGTGGATATAAAGAGTGAAGTATATATTTGAGAAGAAAATAAATAAAATACTTGAAACACTGATAATATGAGAATATAATCTCACATTACCAAGTGGATATGTTCTTGTATTAGAAAACAATTATTATTCAGATTATTTTATGATAAAAAATATATATATGTCTAGTTTAACTATAAAGTTCTTATGATATGTTAGACTACTAAAAATAGGGGATTAAATTAGTGGTATTCATTTACAATTTCTTTTTAAAAAATAATCCTCTATGACTTGTTAGAGTCTAATCCTATCATATTTATAACTCTCCTATACCTAAATAGAGTATAGATAAAAATAAAAACAATGAAATAATTATTTTTTCAAGGTTTTCCCATAACATTTGTGACTATATGATTGTTGTGTTCAGGTCGACTTTGAGACATGAATTTTACACTAAAATCAAATCTGATTACAAGTGGTTTGGGAAAGTATAATCATTTACTCATTAGTATTTTCCTACACTTTTTTCTCTAAAAAATGTTTATACTAGTTCCCACCAGTTAATAATTTTGATACTCTAACATAATAAAAAATATCTTACTCCAGGATGTCACAACATCACTATATGAGATTTACTTATTCTTCTTCATGAACATTGACAACCAAAATCTGATCAGAATTTATACATGCATTTCGGTGTTAATATATATGAAAGACTAGAAATATTTGATTCTAGTAAATCCCTCTAAATTTTTTATTCTACTACTTATTAAATTGAATATCATCATTTTATCTCTCTTAAATACTCTAGATGTTTAACACACTACAATATCAATTCACTTTTTATCCAATCCACATTTTCTTCCTCTTTTACTTCACATTATATATTTTTGGAAGTTTAATGAATAAATTAATAAATCATAATTCTATAATTTCTAGAAAAAATAGTCATTCATATTATTCTATAATATTCCCTCAAGTGATTTTCTTTAATCATTCCCGCAAAAAAATCTCCTTCTTAACTTCTTATGTGGGGTTTTGCTTTGGTCCTTAACTTGATTTCCACAGAAGCCACAAACCTTGAAACCATGTTTGTATGAGACAATATCATTAAAGTGTGGAAACTCATACCATGTAGTATCTTTATTTAATTAAATAATGCATGAGAAACCATGATATCAACCATTACATGAATGAGTATCATGGTTTCTTATAGGTAAATATTTTAATGAAAATAACTACTACCAAAAAACCGTCTTTATCATCTTCTTGATTTATATTCACTATTGGTTAAACTTCGTCTCTATAGAATTTCCATATCTCATTTATTAGAACAAAATCTGACTAGAATATAATTCTTATACTTCTTTATAGTATGAACTTACTCTCCATAGTTTTTAGATCATATAATCACCTTGAATCATAATACCTTTGAATATTTGTGATGATTAATTAATAGAAGAACAACTACAACATCTTTTAAGTTATGTTCTAGAAGAATCATCCAAAAATCCTACATCTCCTAAAATTTTTCTATCAGATAGATTTTTTCATATTAATTGGATAACCTTTACATATATAGAGTTATCTATGATTTTTTCAAATTTTAGAGAACAACCCACATGAAAGTTTAAATAACTTATGTTTCTCTATGAGCCATTGACATTTTTAATTTTCCACTTTAAATGGTGACCCTTACATAATCTAGTAAATCTCATAAAACTTTACTAATTTCAGCTTGAATGACTCTTAAATAATATTTAAATGACTCATATGTATCTAATTGTGTCTTCAATACCTATTCATATTTACAGTATGTTATTAGAACTACGTTTACGTGTTCCTGGAAGGACTCTTATATGTTTCTGACTTAGCTAATTTTCTGATGACTTCTTATGGTGAATTTTATATATCACAAAAAATGACTCTTATGAATTCACCTCCTTTTAAAAATTTTATTCTTCACATTATTAATGACCCTTATGTATGATATAGGGTTACCTTTACACATAGAATATTTATTAAATTTTCTTCAACATTCTATAACTGAAAACTCTTCAAGTTAATTCATAATTTCTTACAATATTTTTAAGGACTCTAATCACTCCTAAAAAACATTAAAATAACATTGAATGATATTGAAACTAATAAAAATATTTTCAAATCATTCTAACATAATTCAAAATTATTTTCAGTATGTGATAACTCAATATTGAGTATTTTAATTTAATATTCCACTATCACTTCTACTCAATATTCATACTCAAATTTCTTTATCCATCATCCAATATATATTCTTCAATTAATACAATATACTTAACTCTAAATAATACATGTATTTTTTTATA
Organism: Viscum album; assembly: GCA_963277665.1. Taxonomy (NCBI): domain Eukaryota; kingdom Viridiplantae; phylum Streptophyta; class Magnoliopsida; order Santalales; family Viscaceae; genus Viscum; species Viscum album. The sequence goes on from OY728145.1 coordinate 1,026,209,323, forward strand.
TACTTTCATTCGTATTTGTTCTTTGTATTCATATCTCCTTGATCTTTTCAAAATACAAATATTTAACATAATTAGAAACCTTTTGTAGATAGTGGTGCTTTCAACTCCACCAACACTTTTCACGAATCATTAAAAATAACTCTAAAATAATTTTATATATATATAGTCTTATCTATTATCTAGTTTATATTATAATTACAAGAATTAACAACTTCATATCAAACTTCTATTACATTCATTAATAATTATAACAACTCAAGTAAATTTCATTTCCAACATATAAATTATAATTTTATCAAATAATCAATAGAATAAAGTACGTGCACTAAATATAGAAACTCTAATACACATCTAAAAAAATTTAAATAGATTCAAATGGTCTTTACTCATAGTTGATATCCTACATAATAATTCAAAAATTCCATTTTTCTACTAGAGTTTCTTGTTTTTGTGATAGGTAATTTGTGATATATTCACATAGCTAATGGTATTTTTCAATAAGATTACATCACTAATGTACCACCATAAAAAAAAATAATTATGTTTTTTTATGATGTACCATTGAAAATAATACACCAATTATTTTAAATAAAAAACTATGATGGAACCATCATAAATAAAAGTATTTGTGTTGGATCCCTTGTCTGTTACAAATATGTAGGATATATTTTTTAAAAAATCAATTTATGCAGGTATAAATACCCATCGCAATTGTTAATATTTAAAAAATATATGAAAATAAAAAAACAAATAATTAGTAAACAAAAAATAATAATTAAATATAATAAAAAAACATAAAAATAATACATCATTTTACACATAATATGTTTATCACCCCAATATACAAAAAATTAATAACAAACCATAGAGAATAAAATTGTATGATCAGGTGGAGGATGATCACTCAAAGGGTTAGGGGGAGGAAAATCTATACCAAAACCATGTTCAAGACATCACATATACTCCAACTAATACACATCTCTCAAACAAAGCTATTCACGCTCCTCCTCCCTCTCTCTTTACATCTGTTGTATCATTTCATCCTGATCTCTCAACATCTCCTCATACTGTGTTATAGATGATAAAGACTCCCCATGATATTCCTTCAAGTTTACTGATGACATTGAAGAGGTACCATAATAACTTTTATTTGTTGGTCTTGAACCAATAATATTCACCCAACCTTTCTTGATACTATGCAAAGTCACTTGCACCCAATCCCCATCATCAAAACCTAACCCACTAGTGGCATATGATTCTATCTCAGCTTGACTCTCCCATGAATGAGATGTCACGTACTCATAATATTCCTTCAAATATAATAAGAAATTATAATAATAAAAAATTAATATCAGTAATTTTTAAAAAAAAATACTAACCACAATATTCCATTATTGGTTACCAAAAAGTTTTCCCTTGTAAGGAACTTTTTATATCTTCTTATAGACTTCTAACTCAGTAATATAGGGGTTAGTAGTGGCCTACATAATATAACTAACATTTTACATTTAATGTATATATACATTAATTAATAATATTACTTATCATATGTCATCAATTTATACCAAATGTAAAAATCTCAGCCCTATGTGTGACCTCATACCTCCCCCTTTTTTGATGTCCAGATTACGACCTCCTACTAAAAGTACCTCCTAGATAATATGATCAGAATCCATCCCATAATATATTTGAGATATAGTCAGGTCGATGGGAGACACAAGACTGGTTGAAAACTATTGAAAATGATTTGTCCATGGATTACATTCTGATGTTTTGTAATAACTAACAAAATCCTTCACATATATAAATCTCTCATGCCTCCCATATAGTATATCCCATGATATTAGTAATTAGATACCATAAATTATGTAATGAAATTAAAAACAATATATAAATTATTAAATAAATTTAAAATAAAATATATAATTTTGTAATGTACAGTCTAATGGTCGAACATCTGATGAAAAACAAAAATGATAACCTAATTTTATGACACCCATGAATCAGAGAAATAATTTCTTAGAATCACACCAACCTGACCAACAACTAAATGTAAAAAAATATTGAAATAGAAAATCAAAATATTATTGAAAAAATTAATTCAAAAACTTAACATAAAATAAATACCAAAAAAATTGAACATAGCTCTATAAATGAGGATCAAAATCAATATATGGATGTTAATCTAGGACTCGATCTAGATTCATCAATCTAGAAAGGATGCACCCACTTCTAATAGGCACTATCTTCTATATATATGATGAATTAGCCTTGTTATTAGGAAGGACGACATTATTGAGAGAAGAAAATAATTTTTTGGGGAGAATTTCCAACAATCTGAAACAAATAATATTACTTATAATAAATTTATAATAAAAACAAAAAATATTAAAAAAAACTAATAAATCCCAGAATTTAATAGTCTTACCTGTAATAAATTTTTAATTCATATATCAAATAAAAATAATAATAAATACCATAATATAATAATTACTTGTAAATAATTTCAAAACATAATAATATAACCTGTAAATATTTGTTAATATAGATATAAAATACCAAAAAACTAATAAATTCCATGTATAATATAATATTATTTCCTTTTATTAATTGTTAATTCAAATATCAAATATAATAAACTAATAATTTTTGGCATCAGTGAAGGAACATAATAGATCATCGGGTCCATCCTTCTGAAACAAAAAATCTCACCAATAAATAATTGTTAATAAAAATATAAAATTTATGAAACAAATAAATACCTTAATATAATACTTAATTCATCACCTTCTTCCTTATATTCATCAAGGAAAATGTCTTCATCCTCATTTTCAACATCACCAACTTCAATATGAATTTCAGTTCCATTATCCCTTATAACGTCATCAACTTTATCAATATCATCAACCCTTAACTGGGGGGCTTCATCATCAATATTTATTTCTTTTCAGGTAAGAGATATATTTGGGGTTGTTTCTTGAAAACTTTTAGTATGTTGAACTTACACAGAACCATTTTAATTTTCAAGAAACTGATTTCCATGAGATTTCAATTTTATTACACCCCACCAGTCATTAAAATTTATTTAAACATCACAGAAGTTTTCATAAAAAACTTGATTTAATTATTTTGACAACATAAAGAGATAATTTCATGTAAGAAGAATATTATATTTAATATCAACATCTCCATGTCACGGATGAAATCACAACCCTCTATTAGTATCAAATCAATGAAATTTAAACATTATTACATAATTTGGTCCTAGGTAACATAAATCAATTATTTCATCTAATATACCATAAAAGTCAACTTCACTTTCATTATGATTATATACTTTCAAACAAACACCACAATTTATTTATTTCTTTGATTCACCATATATGCATATAGGGAATCCAAATCCATTAACCATATACCCATTATAGGAGTTTACCAATTTTAATAGAGGGGTTTCTAGCACACATAATCAATAATCAATCTTATATTCATGTTGTGTAGCCTAAAAACAATAAAAATTAATAATAATAGGTATCATCATAAAATTGATTTAATAAGTCATCAAAAACAACATAACTTACCATTATTTGAAACCAATATAAAAAAATTCTATTGATAATGTTATTCAAGATCATTTGATATAATTTGTATAATTTTTTTTGATATGGTCATCATATAGTCTATAAAAAATATAAAAAATATATCTATTATAAAATTTTAAAAAAACTAATAAATAGTAGTACTTACTGCGCAAATCATGTCATTTCTTATCAATTTAGTAGAATGTATGTATGATATCTATTAAGTTATTCATTTGAAATCCATCATTCATAATAAAAACTGAAGCCAATATTCGGATGATTAAAAACTGACAATTGTTAGTTTGTGAAATCATCAACATTTTTCTCATTATGACACATGCGATTATGTTTTGAAAGATATTCTTATTAAAAATAATAAGTGATAAAATTTGAAATTTCCTCCTGTAAGTACACTTTTGTAATCTACCTTTCAACTAACTATTTGTTATGTACGTTATTCTTTAATTTTTTTATACATATCTCAATCAGAAACATTCGTAAGAATTGTACTATCCCTACACATTTAGCCTCATATGAAAAATGAAATATTAAACATTAAGTTGAGTCAAAGAAGGCTAGATGGAATATTTTCATTAATTTACATAAAATTAAAACAATATCTTTTTAAAGAATACTTAATGCATCATAATTCAATATTTCTACACAAATATCTTAGAAGAAATATGATATTTTGATCAACACATCCCATATTATAGAATTCAACATCTCTCTAAGACCAACAAAAATTAATCTTTCCAATATGACATGACAGTCAAGACTTTTTTACCCATAAATATACCCTATTTCGATGCAATGAGAAAAAATTAAAGAATAGAAAACTTATAACCTCAAATCTCTAATCTATCAAAATAATAATAAATTAATTTATTTAGAAATTTTTTAAGTTTATTTTGGCTTCATTAAATTTTGTGATATTTCATCTTTAAATAATTTAAGTTTAAGATGTTTTCAAATTTGGGAAAGATCTAACCATTCCTTTACATTATCATTGGTCTTACCAGGTGTGTCCAATGTGGTATAAAATATGTTATCAAAAAAATCTTCTAAATATAAATTACATGTAATATGTGATGAACCAACAAATAAAACCAATATAGAATGTCCAAAAAATACTCTACTTAATCTAGTAATGGTCTCTCTCAAACCCGTTTTTTTTCATTTATGGTTTGTACAGAAGTAACAAGTGGTAATTCAAAGATGATAGATTTTACTTTAATAAATGAGAACACTTTTGTAGGTTCATCTCTTTAAGTTATACCTGTTATAAAATTATTATTATTCTTTCAAAAAGGGTGATCCACGGGAAGAAATTACCAATAAAAGTAAAAAATAAGTATTCTCTCTCACATTTCCAATCATAAACATTTTTTTCTTAGTCATGTAGTAAAGAAATGATTTTAGACCATGTTTACTTCATCTAGATGACATAACATATTACAAAAACTCACTCATCATTCTCATTAATGAAACATTCAGTGTAAAACTAATATATGAAAAAAATCAGATGTAGTTACACCATTATTTCATTATGAAATTAACTCATAAATTAGTGGATTAAAATAAACATCGATATTATTCTTTATATTTTAATATATTAATAGATCCAAATATATATATGGTTCCTTCACCAACAATCAAGGAGCTAAGTTATATGGAGTAATAAAAATAGGTCAACAAGAATATCGATTGTCGTAAGAACCAAATGGAAAAAACAATCAGAAGAAAGACCTAACCATATGTTAAGAGGTTATAAAGAAAAATAAGTATGGATATAATAAAATTATTTTCATGAATCAAAATCAAATGGATGATTTAATATTTTATTGATAAAAATATTTGATTTATACAATTTCATCAATATAGCTGTATTGTGAAACATAAATAAACACTATAAACTTGGTTTAATTGGAAAATAACTCAACTATTTCATAGGAAATACGGACTTTCCTTATTTTTCCTCATTATAAATCTATTTATCACATGTTATAAAATTAGCTGATGATTTATAATCACTATAATATAATATATAGTCATTTGAACACACATGGATCTTTTGATAACTAGTAACTAAATTATGGACCAAACGATTTCATTCATAGAAATTTCCTAGTAATTTATTTCCAAGAGGAAAAAATGAATGAACCAAAGAAAATATTTGATTGAAGAAACTATTTTATATTCCAAGATCACATTTAATAGGCTTAAGTTTCATCACATCTTTAAGTTTTCTCACCTGACATCTTGGATATAAGGTCTCCTCAATAGATTTCAACAATTTGTAAAACTGAGAAGGTTCTGATTTAGGATTTGGAATATCATTCTGAGTTTTTGTTTCCTGGATAGATGGGCAAAAAACCTCATGTAATAAATTCTAAAATAATGGATTCAAAACAAAAAAAAAATTGTTTTTTCTATCAAATTTTTTTTTACAATGTTGATAACAGAAAATATACTTTTTCTGATAACTAAAACACAGTAGATGAAGTCCAACATTATCAAGTGTTTAGAATCTCCTAAGATAGCATTTATTACGTTGAAATTTAATTTTTTTCTTCAAAAAAATTCTAAATTTGGTGATGTAAATGATATAAATGTTTGAACACCCCCAATGTAGACAAGATTTATACCAAATTGGTTGGGATTTGTTCAATGATTTATCCAATCACGGTCAAATAATATAAACCAATATCTACTTTCAGAGTCCATAATTATCTATAAAAAATGAAATAAGAATAATTTTTACTAATTGTGACAATTTATAAATTATTATTATATTTTAGTTATGTCTAATTACTATTTCAAATATATTTTTTATAAATTTTATTAACAATTATCAAAGTTTACTTACATTTGAAAATTATTAATAATATTTTGTAATTAATACTAACAATTACCAATTATTACTAATATTAACTAATTAGTTATTAATTATTACAAATTATTTAATGATTAATACTAATTATTTTAATTAATACTTCATTTCTAATAATTATTGTGAATTTCTAATAGTTTTTATTATTTTTTATATTTTTTACATGGTATGACAAAAATTTTAGTAATTATTAAAAATATTTTAAAATTTTACTAATTCATAAAATTATTTATTAAGTAATATTAATTATTTATTAATTATTACTGAATTTTTAATAAATATTAAATTTTTTTAATAATTACTAGTATTTTATATATATTTTTTACAATTTATTACAAATTATCATAATGTTCTAAAATTTAAAAATTATTAATAATATTTTGTAATTAACACTATTATTTACTAATTATTAATAACATTGACCTGTTAATTATTAATTATTAGAAATTATTTAATAATCATTAACAATTATTCAATTTATTACTACATTTTTAATAATTACTAATTATTGTAATTTTTTAATAATTGTTATTACTTTTTATATTTTATTACAAGGTATTACAAATTTTTTAAAAAATATGATAAACTATGTTTTTAATAAATATAACTTATTTTTAATTATTATAGTTTTTCATTAAAATAATTTTTTAACATTTTTTTATAAAAAAAATCTTATAAATAACATTTTGTTAAATCATTTTATTTAAATTGATTTTTTCATCACTTTTATAAAATACTCATTCCCTATTTATTTAATAAGTTATATATATGTATATATTATATAATTTATTAATCAAATATATTTACATGAAATTTATTTTTACACATTTTTTAAACTAATATACATATCAAATATATATATATATATATATTAAAAACCTTACATGTTTTTTAAACATTGATAAATGTATATTCACATGTTCTATATATATAATGAAATTTCTTAATCAAAATTATTTTTACATGTTTTTTGCAACAAATATAAATATCACATCTATATAAACATACATACATACATACATATATATATATACATATTACATGATTTCTTAATCAAATACATTTTTACATGTTTTTTTTAACAAATATAAATGTCAAATTTTTAAATACATACATACATACATATATACATACATACATATATATATATACATACATACATAGATACATACATACATACATACATACATATATATATACATATCAAAAACCTTATACATTTTTCTTAAACTATATATATATATATATGTATATCTATATGTATATTCACATGTTAATATACATAAAACACACTTATATATAAATATATATATATATATAACGTTACATGTTATATATATATATATATATATAAATGTATGTATGTATTTAAAATGTACATGTTTTTCTAAAATGTATATATATATATATATATTCACATGTTAATATGCACATATATATATCATGATTTCTTAATTAAATACAAATACATCAAATATATCCAAACACGTTTTCTTAAAAAAGTATACATATCAAATCTATATATACATACATACATATATACAAACACACACACACACCGATATATATATATATAATCTTCTATATTTTTTTTAAATGTTAATATAGTTATATTAACTTGTTAATATATATATATATTTATATATATATATATACATCTATCCAAATGTTTATAAAACTACATTCATATGAATGAAAAAATTAAAACCATTAATAATATAACAATCAAACATGGTTTAACACCACTACCATAATTAAATTATTATCATAATTCATCAAAAATCATATCACCATAAGTATTCAATATAATTGAACAATTAAATAGATTTATATAAAAAATTTCAATATCATATATCCCTAAATAATTTCCATTTTAAACATATTTATAATAATAACATAAAATAATATACATGCAGTAACCTAAAATACTAAATAGAAATATCTATTAAATCTAGAGGTTAACTAATGAGAAAATTACCTCAAATTAATTACAATTACTCATATAGACATGATGGATATCCAAATTTGGAATAATACATTTTTAGTAACCCTACATACCAAATAACCCATACAAATTGAGTAAATTTGTTAAAATATGGTTTTCAAAAACTACTTCATATAAGATTAAATGAAACAAATTGTAAAAAAAACTAAAGAGGAGATAAGTGATGTTCGTACAAAGAGGATTCAAACCTAGATATTTAAAAAATAATGTGCAAAAAAATAATTGGGAGAGGTAGACCATCTGAGGTGCACTATGTGATGGGGGTGAGGTGAAATGGAGTGAAGTGGGGGGGGATAAGGAAGGTCACAAGTTTTTTATAAAATATTAATTACGATTAGTTATTAATGAGAAATTTATTTCTTCACTAAAGGATAATTTTTAGGGACCTATTGTGAGGGACTTTATTACCCATCACAAAAGGTCCCAAGATAAAGGATAAGATATAAAGATATAAAAACACATCTCAATTATCCTTAAAAACAATGTTTCCCACAAGATAGTGTGCTCTTGTGCAAAATGTTTTAGATAAATAACTAATTTTCCATAAAAAATAATGGATATTTGTGATGAAAAATTAGTTTAGTCATAAATACCTCTTTATTTTGGACTATTTACAATGGTAATATTCCTTGTTGTTAAAAACCCATCACAATTACCCTTTTTTCTTGCAATATTTGGTTCTTTAGTCGAACCCTTTTGATTTGTTGTATACTTTAACAACTCATAAAAAAGTCATCAAATTACATCATTCCTAAAATAGAAGTATCCTAACACCACATTACTATATTAAGAAATATTTTTGAGATAATTTAATCCCACATTCATAAGAAATTTATTCCTAGTTAAATATATTCTCTCCCACATAATCTACACACTCAATTTTACCCCCTTTTAGCATTAACTAAAGCTTTGGATTCAATATAAGTCAATAAGAGTTTTTTACCTCTATACCTATTTAATAATAAAATCTAAAGAAACACATGAATTCCCAATAATGTCACAAGTGAGAGGAAAGTCATAGATATTTATGTTCTCCTTAACTCGTTAAATATATCCTTTTATATGGATTTTGAATAAAATATCTAAAATTTGATCCAATATAGGAATGTATTCTAATATCACATATCCACTAGGTACCTTCTTCTTTATGAAATTATATTTGATATCAATATATTTGGATCTAGAGTGTCAAAATTAATTTTTGGGATATATCGATACATGGATTATCACATTCAATTTTCAAGGGGTTATTAACTATCACCTTTAAATATCATGTCTATGTTTTCCTCCATATCTTCTATATATATGCATTTATAAAAACCATATATTCTACCTATATGGTGCTTAATGTTTCTGAGTTTTACATCTATAAATGCTAGATTAGAAAAATGTATCCCAAAAATAATGTACAACATGATATAGATTTTATATCAGCATAATCTCTTGCCCCAATCAATATTAGTATACCCAAACAGATATAGCTTCTCAATTCTTCTATTAAAAATCTCAAACTTCAAATTTCCACATATATATATATATATGAGAACCCTCTTGGATTCTAACATATGTGATTATTTTAAATAATTTTGATATCAATCACACAAAATTACTTTATAAATGAATTATATCTTTAATGATGTATGATAAAGCATGTTTTCAATTATTTTATTGAATTCTTTTTTATTCATAATTTTTTCAACTTCATCCTTACTCAACTTCAAAAAAACTGTCATGGGTGTGGTTACTTACTTTGAGTCTTTATTTCCAAATTTATTTAATAATTCCTTGGAATATTTCTATTAGGATATAAAGTTACAATCTTATCTCTACATAACTTTAAATCCCATGAATAAAATCATTTCTACCAATATTGAAATTTCAAAATTCTTATTCATTTTTCTTGGAAATCAATAATATGAATACTCTATGTCATCTGAGAAAACTATGTTATAAACATATACAATTAAAATTAGAGTACATGATCTCATCTTATTCACATATAATATTTTTAACTTTTATTTTATAAAAGTTAAATTATGTTAGGAAACTATTATGTTTTGTGTATTAGGCTCTAGGTAGTTTCTTTAACTCATGGAAGGCTTTCTTCAATATACACAACTTGGTTCAACCAATAGAAAGCATAAATCCCTCTGATATCTCAACAAACAGTATTTTCAAAGATATTGATTAAAGACATCAGACTTTACATTTATTTAATAAATTTTATATTTTTTGTGAGCTATAATTTACAGAAGCATTCTAGTAGTATCAAATCTTACAACTGGTGAAAATGTTTCTTCAAAATAGTTTTCTTCCACTTCATAATTACCTTTCCCAACCAACATGACATTTTTCTTGAAACCTCACCCTTTTCATTGATTTTGATTTTGAATACCCATTTTTTTAAAATAACATTATTCTATTCTAAACTAGGTATAAGATCCCAAGTGATACTCTTTTTAATCAGACCAGTCTCTTTATTCATATCATTTATCCAATCATTATTATAAAAAATGTATGTAACTTTTTTTGGATTGAAATAGGATACTACTAATTTCAAAAGAAAATTATAGTTTAACATACTAATTTAGATTATATTTTTTCAATTTTCTATCTTTAGATTCATTAGAGCCCTCACCTATCCAGTCTTTGATTTTGATTTTCTCATGTATTTAAATTCCATCCCATATTTCAAATTTTTATTAAATACTATATACTTTCTCATCTCATATGAAATTATTATATTCTATAATTAATCAAGAGATAAATCATCTCTATCTTATAGTGTATATATTTTAGTATAAATCATGTATGGAATGTTCCTCATCAATTTCTTTAGAATATTAGTATATCCCAAAGTATCACATAAGCCTATTATGTTAATGAAAATTTCATTCACACTGGAGAAGTAATAAGTTAGGGTTTCTTCATCATCCATCCTCACATATTCAAACTTTATTCTATATATTTACAACTTTACTTCCTTAACTTTCAAATTCCCTTCAAATATGATTTCAAATTTATCTTAAATATCATTAGTATCTTGAAGTGCCATTAATTTTTTTATAGTTTTTCAAATGGGGACTTTAGAATTTCATTTCGTTCCTATCAATCCACCTTAAAATTTATCTCATCATAAAAATTCATATGTTAATCTTTCTAAATTAGTGGAAAACCCACAGCCATAACATAATCCACTTCCAAGACAAGTAAACTAAGGTAGGGAATAATCATATTTTATATCCCTGATAATTTATTCAATTTTTTAAAAAAAATTATAACGATAAAAAAAATTATATTATAAATCATTAACAAAGTAAAAAATCAAGAATAGTTAACTTGGGTTAGTCTGATACCAAATAAAATTCCTAATATATTTTGAACCATAAGGGAGTTGAATTTGTGTTATTATTTTACAATTTAATTTTTAGAAATAAACCTCCATGGCTTGATAAAGTCAGATCCTCTCAAAAGTCATTACTTTTTTTTACATGAATGAATCTAAAATATAAATAAATACAAGTTTTTTACAAGTTTTTACCATGATGTAGGTGAAAATAACCTTATTGTGTTTGGGTCCAGTCTGATACATAGATTTTACAATAAAATAAAATGTAATTATAGGTGGTATAGGTAGGTATCATACTCGATCCATTTTTGTTTCACAACACTATTTTATCCCAAATATTTTTATATATGATTCCACCAATTTATAAGTGTGTTCCTCTAATGAAGTTAATAACTTCATCAAGTAAACTCTAGGATGTCACAAAATCACCATATGAGATATCTTTATTTAACTTAAAGAACTTTGACTTCCAGAATATGATACGAATCACTGCATGCACATCGATCTCAGTATAGATGAGAAAATATAAATAAAAAATGTTAGTTTATCTCTCTAATATTATTCTTATTATACTTATTCAACTGTATATCTTTATTTTCTCTCTCTTAGATAATTTAAATTTTCAACACATTGTAGTATTAGTTAAATTCTCATTCAATACCTACTTTATTCCTCTTATATTATAAATAATATATATTTTTGTAGTTTCATGATTTAATTTATAATTATAAATTATATATATTGTAGAAAAAACTAGTCGATCGTGTAATTATAGAATATTATCTCAACTGATCATCTCTAATAATTAACCTACAAAATTCCCATTATTAACTGATAATATTGGTTCTTTCTTATAATATTCAACATTATTTCCACAAAAAACATTATCCTTAAAACCACACATGTATGCAAGAACACCATTACAACATGAAATATCATAACATCGTGTGAATTTATTCAAGTAAATCATGTATGATCCACCATGAAAATAACCATGGAGTGAATGATTATTGTTATTTCTTAGAGGGTATAGTGACCCATGCTTAATATACATTGATATTACATAAGAAATTTGTGAGATCATTTGCTCAGTAAGGGTAAACAAGGGATATATGTAAGCATAACATGTGCATAAGGGTATGAGAACCTAATATTAACCTTATAAGATCATACCCTGCATATAAAAGATTATAATAAAGAGTCATAGCATAAATATTAGTATTTCATAAGACATGAATCATAATGAAATCAATATAATAATCCATAAGATCATAACATAAGTGTAATACATGTTATTGTGGTAGGTGAATAAGCATAAAAATGATTTCTATAGTTGTCAATGATTAATTCCAAGGCCATCTTAGTGGAATGGGTTCACTCCCCAAACCATCTTATTATTAAAGGTTCACTCCTAAGACCATGTTAGGGGAAAAATCCTTTACTGAATCAAATTCAATCCCTGTTCCATCCCTATATTATTAAACTAGGCTCCCTCTCATTTAAGCCTTGTATTACTAAACTGAGTTCACTCCTTATTCAAACCCTATACTATTGAATCGAGTTAACTCCTTATTCCAGCCCCATATTACTAAAATGAGTTCAATCCTTGTTCCATCCTTATACTATTGAACCTAGTTCACTCCTCATTCCATTTATGTGTTACTAAATTGAGTTCACTCCTCATTTCATCCATGTCATACTAAATGGAGTTAACTCCTAGTTCTATCCATGTATATCTCATGAGATATATAATTATTTACCCAATTAATTGGAGGGATATATAGGTCACATCCATCACATAATGATATCATATATATGTGTTCCACAAGATAATTAGACATTCATCATATCATGACCCATAAAAAAGAGATGGGTTTCCAAAACATCATACCATAACTAATGAAATGAAATGGGTATCATAAACATTTTACCATATAATAACCAATGGAAAAGAGAAAGGTTTCATAATAATTTCATAATTTAATAACCCATGAAAGGAAGTGGGTTTCATAAGGGTTTTATCATGGTATGAACTGTTGAAGAGAGACGTATTTCATAAACAACTTTTCATATTAATCATAAACCATTCAAGGAAAGAATAAAAATGGTATCCTTGGATCATAACCCTTTTAAATCAAAAAATATACAAAGGGATATCATCTTATATGGATAAGTATTTTTAAATATCACTTGTAACATATCAATTCTTTTAAATTCACTTTTTCTAATGTATACTATTTTTAAAAGCCTTTTCCTTGAAACCAGTTTGAAAATATATATAGGAGTCATGAAAATTTATTAAAAAAATTTCTTGAGGACAATATGCTATCCAATTTTAAAAACTATTTTTAAAATATAATCATTTTGAAAACATTTTCCTTTGAAAATAACCTTGAAAACATATAAAGTGGGAATTTAAAACCATTCTAAACACTTTTTAAGATATAAAACCTTTTTGAAAAATCTTTTTCCTTGAAAAAAAACTTTTAAAAAAAGAATTTATAGAATATTGGGAGAAATTGTATTTTAAAAATAACCTTGTAAACTTTAAAAGGAATCTTAAAGGAAATTATAGAGGGTAAATATATATGTATCTAAGATTTCTTTCTTGAACTATAAGAAGTTTAGAAAAAAATTTAATTAGACAAAAACAAGAAGATTCATCTTAAAGAAATTATTAAAAAGGAAAAAAATTGGTAAAAATGTTTTTTATAGATCATAGTAAAAAAAATGAATTTTTATATAAAATTTGGTTTTTTGAATAAAACAAATTTCTGAACGAAGAGAGAAATAAAACCATATTTTCTTCAAAATACTTTATTAATTATCTTAAATACCAAAGTGTGAAAAAATGGTACAAATAAATGAAAATATCATGTATAAACATAGGATAAGAAAATTAATGAGATTTTATGATATATATATCATTATGTTTCATCAATAGAATCGTAATCATAAATAATCTTGATAAATGATGAGATTGTAGCAATAAAATGTTACCACTTTGGTAACTTTGAATAGTAATAATATATAAATAATAACATCAAATAAAGATTAAAATATCATGAAAATATGGTTATTTATGATATAACATGTAAAAGGGTAGTATTTACACCTCATAGAAAAATATAGTTTCATAACATGGCATGTGTCTCAAAGAAGGCAATTTGAGACAAAATTAGTTTATGGATTTGACAAGTTTTGAACTACAAACCCCTTGAAAGAAAGATCATAAAATAGATATTTAAATACCAATAAATTAAATTTTAAGAACAATATAATACATTCATGGGTAATATATACACTACATAAAATAGATGAGTGGTGAATAAGGTATAAGACTCACAAAAATAAAAGTGATATGACAAAACCCTTACCTTAAGTATTGAATTTATTCATACACATTTAAAACTCCTTTATAGTAAATTTAATTTTATTATAAATATTTCGTAGAACCATTTTATTATATCTAATAACATATATTATTTTTTATGACTTTATATTACCCATTTTTTAACAATTTCATGTTAATGTTACATTTTATTTAATATCCACTTTGTTTTCGTATATGTTTTGACTTGTTTTTATTAATACTCTTACATATATCATGATTTAAATATTAAACAATATAAAAAATATATATATATCATAAATATTCAGTATATAAACATTCATAATAATATATAAAATATATAAATATGAAATGGAATACACCGTTCATGGAGACAGTAGGTCATGTGTATGCATGAATGATGTTTCCATTTACTTGTCGTATTGAAAGAATGAAAGTAAATTAAATTTATATATATATATATTATATTTATATTATCATAATTAATTTATATAATATAATATAAATTTACTAAACTCATTCTTAATATATTCAATGCAATGTGTGAATAGATCATATCACTTTGAGGGGGTGGTAGTCCACACAGTCACAAACAAAGATATCATATATAAAAAAATAGAAAGCATGAAGTTAGGTTTTATATGATAATTAAAAATATATAGACATCATAAATTTCATATATATTATATAAAAATATAAATTCCATCATTATTTCTAACCTTGGAAGGCGGAAATGGAAGAATAGGTGTCATCGGTTTGTGAGGCAGCAGTCTGTCATACACACAAATGATGATTGTGTATCCCATGTGATGGAAGTGTGTGTGAGTGTAGGTCAAACCCTTAACAAAAAAAATATAAGTATATTTATTATAAATAGTTTATTATATAATAATTTAATAATTATTATTTAGTGGTTGGAGAATGAAAATAAAACAAAGAGCTTGTGGAAGGGTATTATCTCTTCTTTGGGTGACTCATTTTGGTTTTCACCAAATGGATTCTTGGTTGTATTTTTTTCAAAAGTGATACTTATAGGTTGATATTATGGAATTTTGAATCTTATTTGGGTATTATTTTTATGATCTAAAGTGTATTTAGATATGTGAGGAAGTGAGGGGGGTGACTGCCCTTTTATAGTGTAGGAGGAGTGACATTCCTGTAAATATAAAAAGGGAAAACTATTGAGAGGTATACCTTAAATCATGTGCCTATAATAATTATCCATTTTAAATAAAAAAATTTAATTAATCAAAATATTTCTAGAAAATTTCTTTTGGACAAGTGTATAGGTTATTTAGTCATTTAAGATTAAAGTTTAACCATTAAGAAAACATGTTTTACCTTAATCATTATAATTAATTTTAATTACTTTCACTAATATTTTTGGTCAAAAACAAATTTTAACTTATGTGAAATTATAAATTATTTTTATTCCAAATATGGGATCCATTTTTCCAAATTCTAATCACATAAGTGGCAAAAATTAATTTAAAATTAATCCCACAGACTCTATGAGACGCTGAGTTCTTAAAGTGAAAAAGTCCAAAGTTTTGAAATGTTTTTATATCTAATTTCAATGTGAAATTAGATACAATGAAATATATTGGATTAATTAATATATAATTTAAATAATTATACTTTAAAACCAAATTAAAAAAATAATAATTTAACTATATAATTAAATTTGACGATAAAAAATTTTTGATTTAAAATTCAGTATTGTTCACTATTCATCAAAATATGAAACCTATTTGAAAAATACCAAAAATTACCCCAAATTTAATTTTTATATCCTAATTTCAAAAATTAATTTTAAAATAAAAATATAAAATTCTCAAAAATTTGATTTAAAATGGGTTCTCTATTAAAAGGTGGTAAAATTACCTTTTTAAAAAAATACATCTTTTTATTCATAAAGTTTGATTTAGTCAAATATTATGCTTATCAAATCTATTAGATAAGTAAAATATATAAATTTTATTTAAAAAATTCATCAATAGTTTTTTTTAATTTATTGAGAAAAAATGTGTTTGTACATAGAAAAATATTTTTCTTAGAAAATGAATTTATTCATTCTAAAATAGTTATTAATTTCATTTCTAACTAATTTATAAACAAAGGGTTTGTTTTATATATATTGTTAGATAAATTTTAATAATTTATTTAATCTTATTCATAACTTCCATTCCAATGGATAGGTGGTAACTATAAAAATATTTTAATAATAATATTAATAGTATATTTTAGTTCAGTAAAACTTGGCCTTATGTGTAATGCAAGCTATCAAAGGGAATTAGTGTTGTGTGTAACACAAGACAAACATAGTGTTTCATTTACCAAAAGATAATATAAGTGTTACATATATTGAAACATTAACTTAGTGTTGCATATTATTAAATCCAAACTTAGTTCTTTCATATAAAAAAACTATAGTTAGTGTTTTGTGGAATTGAAAAATATTGAAAAGATTAAATTAATTTGAAAAAAAATCACAAAATACCAAAGTGTTACATTATAGCCCACTTAAAATTAATTTCACCCATTAAATTAATCTAGGGTATCAATGGTTTAATACTTGAAAGTTCTATTCATAGAAACTCACATCATAAAAATAAACACTAAAATTTTATTTAAAAATGGGAATTTATAAACATGGTAGTTAACCAAAGTAACTCATAACTAGGTCTCTATATAAGAGAACATAGGTTGAAAGTGAAAACACGGATATGGAATAAAAGAGTACATAATCATAGAGATTAATAAATATCATTTATCACAAGAAATTGGTGATCTAGAGAAAGTTAAGAATCACAAAAATATAAACAGAAGAAGTAGGAAAGAGGTCATTGATATCATAAAAATGATAATAATAGGACAACATTTTATTTTAAGACCATTTTTTCCTAGAGTTGAATAATTTTAATGAGAAGATATACTTACATGATTTCAATAAAACCTCACCCTTTTTTGTGCCCTGATCAATTTTCATATAATCTCATATTCCATGGAATGAAGGTGAATTTATCATTTATAAAGCATTAGAATATCATGAGATCCCTAAATAGAATGATAGGTGATTTAATATGTCTTTAGTTATCACAACAACAAAAAATTATAACATGTTATCCAATATGAATAAATCCTCATATGGTGAGATAATACTTTAATCTCTAAAAATTCATCTAAAGTTTAACATAAACCATTCCATAAATGGTTACCCTTATAACACTTATAAAGTATGGAAGTCCAAAACTTTAGAAATAAGGTCACTAAATTTCTCGAAAACAACTTATCATTGACCCCATATATCATAAAGTATCTATTGTTTGTCATATACCAAAAATGTGAATACCTTCATCATATATTCTCTTGAAACATGGTAATTACCTAAATTACCATAAATCCTTATTGAAAACATGAGTGTTGTCTTATTTGAAAGTTTATTAGATGTATTCCTTAAATCCAAAAATGTTGTAAACTTCAAAAATGATGTCATAATTATTTTTCAAAAAATCCTTAATTTGTTCTAAGGTAATAAAAACCTTATAATTTACTCATTAATATTTAATGTGTCTTTATCCAAACATAATTCTCTTAAAATAAGGAAGATATTAGGGGTCATATTTCCCTTAATCATGTGTTTCCCATTAGCATATCATTTCCATTAAATCACTTTTCTAATTATTCATCACCATTCAACATATCTTTTTAAACCCTTAATGAAAAAATAATACTAAAAATACTTATATATTTCATAATTTGTATAATAGAATATTTGAATTCAAAAAAATATACACTTCAATAATATGAATTTATTCTTAAACTATTACTCAAACTTCATCATCTTATTTATTAATACCCATTACTTAGAATATGAAATATGAATCATGTATTATGATTCCTCAACCTCAATATAATCATTATTTATATATTTAATGTAAAAAATATAGTTACAACATCTCATACCTTTCACATGTTATATGAGGTCCCTTTATCTTTTACAGTATAACTAATACTCATACCACCTTCCTGATTCTCTTTATGATATTTCCACTTGAGAAATATATTTTCAAAATTCCCATACTTTCAACATCTAAAAAATTCAATGTTAAAAAAGTTCCTTATAGTTCCCTCTATTAAATTAAACCAGAAAGCATAGGGTGAGAAACACATATCATTGAAAAAAACCACATAATCATGAAATATTACTTATAGGATGCCTAAATCATGAAACCTACTTTTAAATTTATGTCACATTAGGCTTATTCTTAGAGACATCCCTATATATATCATTATAAATATCTATATGGATCTCACTAATTTTTTCTCATCCTAGTTTCTAAAGGTTGACTAAACATTTACTCTAATACCAACTATAGTGACCAGGAATAACATGTATGGTTATTAATTCATTTTAGATGAATATTCAGCATATTAAAAAAATAAATTCCTAAGAAATATAATAGTTTAGTTCCTTTAGAAAATTGGTAAAACATATTCTAACTAGGTAAAATATCTTCAACATCTCTCTTAAAGATATTCCCCTTTATTAATCCGACTTAAAACCTTTCTTAATAACATGGGGAAAGGAAACATAAGAAAGAGGTGATCTCAGATTCTCAGTAAGGATAAACAAGAGAGATATATAATCCTAACATGAGAATAAGGGTATAAAAACATGATATTAACATTATAAGGTCATTACCTTAATATTAAAGATCATAATAAAGATTCGTAGAATAAATATTGGTGTTTCATAATATATCAATCATAAGGAAATAAAGATAATAATCTATGAGATCATACCATAATCGTAAGACATGTGATTTTGGGATATACATAAACATATAAAATGATTTCCACAGTAGTCAAGGGTTAATTATAAGTACATCTTGGTGGAATGGGTTCACTCCAAAAACTATATTAGTAGTCAAGGTTCACTCCTAAGACCATATTATTGAAAAAAGTCCTTTATTGAATCGGGGTCACTCCTCGTCCTATGCCTGTATTACCGAATCGGGTTCACCTCCCATTCTAACTGTGTATTTTTAAATTTATTTCACTCTTCATTTCATACTTATATTACTGAATTGAGTTCACTTATTATTCTAGTAAAACATTACTTAATCGAGTTCACTCCTCGTTCCAGCCCTATATTACTGAATCAAGTTCACTCCATGTTCAAAACCTATCATACTGAACCGATTTGAATCAGCATTCTATACATATCTATCTCATGATATATATAAATATTTACCCAATGAATTGGAGGGATATATAGGTCACACCCATAACATAATGAAATCATACATAACCATGTTATAAGATAATAATACATTCATCTTATCATGACCTATAAAAAAGATATGGGTTTCATAAACATCAAATAATAACCCATGAAATGAAATGGGTATCATAAAAATCTCATAATATCAAAACCTATGTAAAATAGATAGGTTTCATAATAATTTCATTATATAATAATCTATGAACTAAATCATGTTTTATAAGCCTTCTATTATGGTATAACCCATAAAAGAGAAATGAGTTTCATAAAAAAACTTGTAATCTTAATCATAAACCATTAAAATAAAGATTAAGAATGGTTTACTTGGATCATAACCCTAGTAAAGCATAAAATATATCAAATAATATCATCTTATATAGAGAAGTATTTTGAAAGATTACTTGGAACATAACTTCTCTTTGAAATTCACTTTTTAAAAACATATAACTTTTTCAATATCCTTTTTTAACCACTTTTAAAACATATATAGGAATTATGAAAATTATTTTAAAACATTTCTTGAGGAAAATATCCTTTCTATTTTGAAAAACCTTTAAAACATAAATATTTTGAAAACATTTTCCTTTGAAAATAACCTTTAAAACATATAAACGAAGCATTGAAAATCATTTTAAATAATTTTTAAGATCTAAAATATTTTAAAAAAAATTGTTGAAAAAACCTTTAAAAAATTAATTTATAGAATATTAGTAAAAAAATATTATTTTAAAAATAACCTTGTAAAATTTTAAAGGAAGATTTAAGAAAATGACAGTGGGTAAATCCGTACAAGCCGAACATTCCTTTTTCACTATAAAAATATTAAAAAAGTACCTTGGTCAAAAAGATAAAAGGGGATTACTTTTAAAAAAAAATTTATTAAGAATGAAAAACATGGGTAAAAATTTCTTTTACACATTATAGAAAAACATTTTTGAAAACATTTTTACAAAACATGTTTTTTTGTGAATAAAACAAATTTCTGACAGAAGAGAGAAATAAATTTGTATTTTATTAAAAAAATACTTTTTTAATTATCTTAAGTACCTAAGAGTGAAAAAATGGTACCAATACACATATATATCATGTATAACCATAGTATAAGAAACATAATTATAGTTACTGAGATATAGATCATAATATTTCATCAATGGAAGTATAGTCTTAAATAATATTGATAAACGAAGAGATTTTGGTAATATACCATTACCACTTTGGTAACTTTGAATCATAATAATATAGAAAGAATAGCATTACATCAATCTTAAAATGTAACTAAAATAAGGATACTCATTATATAACATGTAAAAGGTCAGTATATACACCTCATAGAAAAATATAGGTTCATAACATGGCATGTGTCTCAAAGAAGAAAAATTGAGACAAAATTACTTTACCGATTTGGTAACTATTGAACCATAAACCCCATGAAATAAAGATCATAAAATGGATATGTAAATAAAATTTAATTTAATTATAAGAATAATATAATACATTAATAATAAATATATACACCACCCAAAATAAAATAGTTTTTAATAATGTATAAGTCTCACATAAATAAAAGTTAGACGAGAAAACCCTTCACTTAAGACTTGAATCTATTTGTACATTTTAAAAAATTCTATATAATAAATATAAGTTTATTATAAATCTACTAGAAAATTATATTATTATATATAATACCATATATTATTTTATTATATTACCCTTTTATTAAAAATTATATATTAATGTTACGTTTCAGGTAATATCCGCTTTGTTTTTCATATATGTTTTGATTTGTTATTTATGATCCTCTTATATAGATCATGATTTGAATATTTTAAGAATATAAAAAATGATACAAATATATTAAATATTTAGTATATAAATATTTATAATAATCTATAAAATATAGAATTATGAAATGGAATACCCATTCATGGAGATGGTAGGTCATACGTACACATGAACGATATTTTCGTTTTCTAATTGTATTGGAACAAAGAAAGTAAATGAAGTATATATATACATATATATTATAATTATATTATAATTATTCTTTAACACATATCATATAAATTTACTTAACCCATCATTAATACATTTAATGCAAAGTGTGAATGGATCACATCGCTTTGAGGAGGTGGTAGTCCACAAGTCCAAAAATGAAGTAATCATATTTATAAAAAATGGAATAAAGAATAAATATTTTTTATAATAATTACAGAAGAATAAATAAATCATAAATATTATATATATAATATAAAAACATTATTTCCAACATTATTTCCAATATTAAATGTTGTAAATGGAAGAATGTGTAACATCAGTCCGTGAGACGGTATTCCACCATACACATGAACGATGATTGTGTATCCCATTTGATGGAAGTGTGCGTGAATTCAGGTCAAAAAATTAACATAAAAACATATTAGTATATTTATTATACTTATTTTATTATATAATAAAGTAATAATAATAATTGAGAGGTTGTATAATAGAAATAAAACAAAAGATCTTGTGAAAGGATATTACCTCTTCTTCGGGTAACTCCTTTTGGTTTGCACTAAATGATTTCCTTTTTTGGATTTATGACCAAAGTAAAGATTCTATGTATAGAGGAGTGAATTTTGGAATTTTTTTGGGTAGGTTTTTGATGATAAAGATAGGATTTAGAGGTGTGAGGAAGTGAGTGGATAAATTCCCTTTTTAGTGGAGGAGTGACATTCTTGTAAATATAAAATAGCAAACACTGTTGAGAGGTATCCCTTACATAATGTGCCTAAAATAATTTTGCATTTTATATAAAATATTGGAATTGGTAGAAATATTTCCATCCAATTGATTTTGGAAGTGTGTCAAGGTCATTTATCCTTTTAAGATTAAAGTTTAACCATTAATTAAAGACGTTTTTACTTTAATCATTGTAATTAATTTTAATTCCTTTAACTAATATTTTGGTCAGAAACTATGTTGAACATAATTGGGATTATAAATTATTCTAATTAAAAATATTTATTATATTTTTCTAAATTCAACTCATAGAAGTGTAAGAAATTAATTTAAAATTAATCTCACAGATATAATGGGATTATGAGTTTTTAAAGTGAAAACGTCCAAAAGTTTAAATTTTTTTTACATAAAATTTAAAAGTTTAATTTTTTTTAAAATGAACTATATTGTATTAATATATTTATAATTGATCTAATAAAACTATAAAAATAAATTAAATTATAATTTAACTACATTGATAAATTATATGAAAAAGAGGTTTTGAATTAAAATTCACTATTATTCACTATTCATCAAAGTATGAAACCTCTATGAAAAATACCAAAAATTAACCCAAAGTAAAATTTTATGTCCCTATTTAAAAAATTATGTTTAAAATAAAAAATATAAAACTTCAAAAAAAATATTTAAAATGGGTTCTCTAATAAAAGGTGGTAAAATTACTATTTTGGAAAATATTTCTTTTTTATTCATAAAACTAGATTTATTTTAATCTTTATACCTATCAAATATATTTTATGAGTGTGAAAAAAAAAATTCATAATATATAAATTTTAATAAAAACATTGATCCAAATTGGTTTTTTTAATTTATTGAGAAAAAATGGTGTTTGTACATAGAAAATAGTGTTATTATAAAATGAATTTCTTCATTATCAAATTGTTCTTACTTTCATTTATAACTAATTAATAACCAAAGGATTCATTTTATATTCATGTGTAGATAATATTTTTAAAATTTAGTTAATATTTTTTGTAACTTCCATTACAATGGTTAGGTGGTAACTATAATAATATTTTAATAATAATTTAATATTATATTTTAGTTTGGTAAAACTTAGCCTTGGGTGTAATGAAAGATATCGAAAAAAATCATTATTGCGTGTAACACAAGCCAAACATATTGTTGTGTGTACCATAAGATAATCTAAGTATAGTGTGTTGTGTAAGATTAACTTGGTGTTGCGTATAATTCAAGCCAAACTTATCACTTTAAATTAACAAAATCTATATTCAGTGTTTTGTGAAATGAAAAATATCTAAAAGATTAAATTAATTTGATTTTGTTTCACAAAATCTTTGGGTGTTACATAGGGAATCATCTCAAAGTAAATTCCTACTACCAAAAACTTATATTCATGATCTTCTTATTTCAAAATCACTATGGTGTGAACTTCTTCTCTGTGGTGCGACTGTATTTTAATTCTCAAAACCATCATCGATTGGTATTTAATAGTTATACATCTTCCCTATGTGATATTATTCTCCACAGTGTGGATATAATCTACTTAGATTGAACCACAATACCTTTGAATAATTATATTGTTTAATTGAAATAAGAATATCTTTATCATTATCTTGGATAATTTCTTAATATACCTTCCATAATTTCTCCATATCCTAAAATTTTACTAAATGATATGATTTTATATATAAATTAGCTAAAATTTACATATATAGAGTTATATGAGACTTTTAAAAAAAATTATAAAATGAAACTCACATAAGAGTAAATGACTCTTACTTTTCTCTATAATTTCATGCCTTTACCGATTTTTCACTATAATTGGTGACCCTTATATAATCCAGTGAAGCTTAGAGTACATTTTCAAAAAAATTATAAATGAATCTTATATATCTGAGTGCGTATATAATAATTATCCATATTTATATTCATCTATAAAAACAACTTTTATATATTCTTGGAATTACTATTATATATATTGAATATGGATAATTTAATGATATTAGTTTAGGGTGAATTTTAAACATCACAAACAAAGAATGTTAAGAATCCACTACCTTAGAAAATTTTCAGTTTTCAAATTATAAATAATCATTACATATTCTATAGATTTGTCATTATTCATATAATACTTATCCAATTTTCTTCAATATACCAAAACTTTAAACTCTTCAAGTAAAACTATAATTTCTTTAAATATTATCTAAGAATATTCAATCTCTCCAAAAAAAACATCTGGAAACAACTTTAAATGATTGTTGAAATTATTATAATATTTCTTAATCTTTCCAACATAATTAAAAATAATTTATAGTATGTGATTACTCATTATTGAGTATTTCTATTAGAGGTTTCACTACCTGTTTTACTCCAGCTTCAAACATATACTTCTTTAGTTATCATTTAATAGATATTCCTTACTCAATACAATATACATCATGATCTATAATCCATGGATGGGTTCTCAAAATTTCTTCTAGATATTTTATTCATTGTTGATGCTACCTAGTATTTATAATTTCTATTTCCAATGCAAATCCACACCTTCATCATTTTGAGTTAGTGCAGAGCTTCCTTCTAAAAGAAGGTATTCACTGGAATATTACCAATGAAACTTTGGGTTGCATATTGGTTAAGAGGATGGTAGGTTGATATCATAACACTATTATGGGTGGAATTATTTCCTAATCCATGAATATATTATTTATTTAAGACATTTTATTAAATCCTTAATAGTAATAATACTAGGTGTCCCAGACATGGTTTTCCACCCCTTATATGTTGGTAACTAGATGAAGAATGATGACTAGGAAGGTTATGAATAAAAACCATTAGGATACACAAATATTGTGAGGTTGGAGCTTACACCCATAAGGAGTCCCATTTATCTTCGTCAAGTTAGGACATGAGGGAATCTTATACTCATCATATAAGGAATGATATATCATCTTGTTCTTATCACATAATGTATCCCTAGAATCCTTGGCTCGTCACTAGTATAATCCTTGGATTTTCACAAGAGGAATCCACGTATCATCACAAATGCATCCATAAATAATTAAAATATGTGTAACACCCTGATATTTTAAAATATGAACACTATGTTTGATAGCAAACAAGACACGAAACACCGAGTTTAAACAAACCATGAAATATTATTATTTGAATATGACCATCGTATATATATGGCTGTTGGAAAAATATAAATTATATATATATAAATTATATATAAATAAATTAGGTATTTTTTAAATCCAATTTTTCTGAAATGAAGATCAAATAATATATAGGTAAAAAAGATATTTTCAATAAAACTATTCTTATGTGCACAGTGTATTTTTATCCTGATAAATTTAATTTATCACAATTGATAAATGATTAAAATGAAATAATAATATTTTATATATTAAATATAATGAATTAAAATTCTTTTAAATATGGTTATTAGTAAAGGAATGAGAATAAGGTCATTTTCTCTTTCAAAAATAAATTTTCTTCCAAAATAATTTTCATTACAATTTGTGCATGGAAATTGGAATTAATTTCTAAAACTTTTATAAAATATATTTTATAAATGAAATTAATTTTTGAAAAATAATTTAAAAATTATCACATAGTTAATTTTTTATAATTTCTTAAAAAGATTGATTTTCCAGTGAATAGTAGAAAATATTAATTTTTTTTGAAATTTATCTTTCTATATCAAGCATTTACAAAATTAATTTTTTCTATAAAATTGTTTGAAAGTAGAATTATCTTATTAATATTATTATTAATCCAATTAAGATCATTTGAACCAATTTTATGCTTTATTTTACTACAAAAAATTCTTATACTTAAGAAGACATTTTTTCTAGAAAACTACTCTTCATTGAGTTTTGCAGGTTTAATTTCAAATAAAATTCAGCCACTTATTTGAATTTAATTTGATAAAATGGATGAAATATTTGGAATCATCATAATTAATTTAATTTAATATTTTGAGCTTGTTTTTTTCATTATAAATAGTAACTATCATGAATATTTTTCACCGTGGTATGAGTAAGAGGTAAAACTGGGATAAAACTGTCGGTTAAAGCTTTAAAATATCACTAACACATGACTTTATCCTATTTTAAGAGTATTTTTTGACAAAATATATGTATAATTAGTTAAATAATTTATTTTTAAACATAATTTTAAATTTTGTAACCCAATCATGACTTTAATGAAAATAAGTTTTACTTTATTCAAAATGAAACTATTTTTTTGTCTTTGCATTTAATTGCATGTTTAGAATATTATATTTGGGATTTTATTGATAAAAAAGTATAAAAAATCATTGTTATTATTTAAAAAATAATATTCTTGGATACCAATTTATTAATTGATTTTAAGGTGAGATTATTTTTACTCTTAAAGCGTGTATTTTCCTAAAAACTATTTTTCATGCATCTTGTGTTCTTATATTAATATTAATATTTATAAAAATATAAATTTGATATGATAAAATGGATTTCAATTTTTTGAATCATCGTGAACAAAAAATTTATAATTCCCCATTTTTTGGTTATATAATTATGTTATAATTGAAAAAACGTTAAGTTATCACGGTTATGGTTAAAATGAGTTTAAGGTTGTTTTACATGAATATAAGGTGTAAAATGTAACAAAACATTTAGTAAATGTTATTGGATGAGTTTATTTAGACCCCATAAAATCTTATATTTTAATTTTTGGTGACTTTGTTTCACTATATAAGATTATGAAATATATATTACTTATCTTTTAAATAATTCAAAGCATGTTCTTTCCCCCGCTTATAAAAGGAAACCTCCTCTCCTCTCTTACTCACACTTTTTGAGTACTCTAGTTCTGCCAATACATAAAAATATATCTACAAAAAAATATTGGTGCATTCTAGAGTCCATGGTCTTACCAAAATACCAAACTTAAAATGATTAGGGTGTAAGTAAAAGTGTTTATCCAAGAAGAATGTATAATTTCTAACTAGCCCATTTCAAGTATATTTATTCTCACACCTCCTTAAAAGCATATTAAACCTTTATAAACAAATAAAATTATTATAATAAATATACTTAGATTTTATTATGTTTATGTAACTAATTATATCAATATTAGGTTATATCAAATGGGAAATGGACCCATTGTTCGTGTGTATGACAAGCATCGGCCATGCGAGCTGTTACAAATCATTTTCCATCACTACCTATAAAATTACTTTATAATGATGTATTTAATGTATATATATATATATATATATATATAATTATATTATTATAATTATATAAATATTATATATAATATATTTTCATATCATTCAACCCATTAAAATGGATAATGTCATTCATGTGGACATGTGGATTATCACATGCACGAAGCGA
Organism: Viscum album; assembly: GCA_963277665.1. Lineage (NCBI taxonomy): Eukaryota > Viridiplantae > Streptophyta > Magnoliopsida > Santalales > Viscaceae > Viscum > Viscum album. Next base: position 1,026,237,916 of record OY728145.1, read on the forward strand.
TGTGATTCATTTTTCATCACTGCATCACATTATGGTTATATATAAGTGTATATCAAGAGATAATATTATATTTATGATATAATCATAATTTTTTAAATATATAATGATATATTCATTCTTTCCCTCATATTCATTGAAAAATGGAAACATTACTCATATGTGTGTATGACCAACTGTCTGTAATATCGTAACATAATTTATTTTTCAAAAAAATATTTAATGGGTAGATTTAAAATTATATTTAATGTATAAAAATGAAAATTATTTAATTATTATTAATCTATATAATATGTAATAATTAATTCTTTGATTATTTTTATTCTACCAAAGGATTTTTGGGATTATTAACTAAACATCCTCAAAACATCCAACGTAAACTTTACAAATAAAGTAACTAAATAAAACATGGTCATAAAGGATATTAAAGGGATAAAAATAATGGAATTAATGTAAAAAATAATCTTAGTAATTTTTAAAAAAATATAAATTTATTATTGTCACGACCTGTCCCCCGAGGCCCGTGTCGTGACTACCCCAAGCCCGCCTTCCTTAGGCCAGGGGCTGGCAACTATCACCAAAGGCGTAATTCTCTATAACTGGAAAGGCATTGCCTTTATAACATGTAAACACACAACCAAGCACATAGAAAGATACAAACTCAAGTAAACTGAATAGTAAACAAAGTGAGTATAGTAAGAAAAAGGCACCAGAATACAAGACCAACGGGAAAGTACAATGAAAACTGGAAATTACAAGACGGCTAATAGGTGAAAATCATCTCTTGGATTGTCCACCTCCATTCCTACCTGAAGGGTAGGTACAGATCACATCCTCAGCACTCCACCTCCACCCGTCTCCTCTGCGAACTGACACGTCGTATGGTCCACCTCCGAGCACCATCCAATCCTGGTACCCTCGTCCTTAGTCAGCGTTGTCCGTCATCTGCATCCAACACAACAAGGTGTGGGTATAGCCTGTGCAGGGGTGATTATAAATATAATCAATAGGGACCTCGATACCCTCAAGGTCTTAAAAAATCCACCAAGGATAAATCACAAAGTATGAAAATAACAGATAACCCTACTTAGGTATATGCCCTTACATATACCTAAGTTATCAAGTAATCCATCTTAAACATGAAGAAACACAGAGGTTATGACTCATCTCACACCAATTATAACTTAGGTACGGTAGTAGAGATGATTAGTTATATCTACTGAATCATATTACTCCGTTAAGAGGCTATGCTGCTGACCTGCACAGAATCTCGAGGAGCTAACCCGCACAGGATCGCTAGGAGCTGACCCACACAAGATCGATAGAGCGGACCCACACAGGATCACTGGAGCTGACCCACACAGGATCTCTAGGAGATGACCCACACAGGATCTCTAGAAGTTGACCCACATAGGATTGTTGGAGCTGACCCACACAAGATCACTAGGAGCTGACCCACACAGGATCACTAGGAGCTGACCCACACACGATCGCTGGAGCTGACCCACACAGCATAACTAGGATCTGACCCTCACATGATCACTAGGAGATGACCCACATAGGATCGTTGGATCTGACCCACACAGGATCGCTAGGATCTGACCCACACAAGATCGCTAGGAGAGCACTTTTCTCGTCACATCCAACTACTGGGTTTCCGCACTAGGCTTGCTCGTCTTTGGAAGAGTCCTCTCCCCAAGCCACTGTTTGATTCTCCAAATACCACTATGTCCCCTAAAGAAGTATCTCAAAGGACCTCCATGTCATAAGGTTCTCAACACAACAGATGGTGCGTCAATCGGACACCCGATCTGTGAGTTATTAGCCTTTTAGTCGTGAGGGCCCGGTTGGATTCGTGCTCGATCCAACCCGAACGTTTCCCAACATTATCCAAACCTCTAGTAGGGTATACCAAAGAGACTGTCTCACTCCAATGTTTCCATATCCACTAGCGGTTCTTCAATTGGATGTTCGGTGCCAATGTTATATCCCAATTAAAGTATAGTGTCGCATCTGGTTCGGGTCTGGTCCAACTCGGTAGGACCGACCCGACACGACCCGCTAAGTCCGGCCCAGCCTGGTGGATGGCCCAGTCCGCTGGGTCTGGCCCGGCCTGCTGGGTATCCCGGCCTACTAGGTCCGACCCGGAAGATCGCGAGGGCCGCGAGGCCACATGGGTGTCATGAGTGCGCGGGGCGGCTCGGCCACGGGGGTGCCGCGAGGGCGCGAGACCGCAGGGAAGCTCGGCTGAAGAAGCACAGACTACTGGAGCGAGATTAAAAACCCAAGTCTTTTACCAACGCTTCTATAATCACTGATAAAATAACTCATTATCAGTTTTTTCTCAAGCACTAATAAAGGACCATTTATCAGTGCTTATAGAATCACTGATAAAGGACTATTATCAGCTCTTCTATAAGCACTGATACTTACTGGGGATAGTGGGTTTATGTTATTCAAGTGGGTTTGTGTGATTCGAGTTTAGATTCACTGAGGAGGAGAACCGATAGTGGGGAGCTTCCATGGAAAGATTCTGATATCACTAGTGGTTCTCAATAGGTTAGGTTTTTTTTAATTTGATCACGAAACTTTTATCAGTGATTTTGAAAAAGCACTGATAAAAGAAATATTTATCAGTGTTTTCTTAGTGCTGATAAAGGTAGATCTTTATCAATGCTAAAAAACATTGATAAAATCCATATTTATCATTGTTAAAGTTTTAGCGTTGATAATGCCTCATCTTTATCAAGTGCTAAAAAAAGCACTGATAATGATTTCTCTTATGAGCACTTATTACTTAAGTGCTGATAAAAGATTTATAATTATAATTATAAATAAAAAAAAATTTAAATATATATATATACTTAATCAATAGTTATAAATATAAATATGGTAAATATATTCTTTATTTAAATATATTTGTTATAATTTTATAATTATTCAAATATATAAATATATATTTATAAATGTATAAATATTTTTTAAAAATAATATTTATATCATTATAGATATATATATATATATAATAAATATATATATAAATAAATATAGTAAATATATTCATTATTTGTGTAAGCTTATTATAAATTTAATAATTATATAAATATATATAATTATATAAATACTTTTTAAAAAATATTTATTTATTTATAATTATTAATATATAATTTTATAAATATTATATGTAAATTTTTAAATATTTTTATTTATAAATATTTTTTTACAAAAAATATTACTTTTTTTACATTATTAATGAATATTAAATTTAAAGTTCATGTATGTTAAAAATGAGTGAAATTCAATAAATTAAAAATAAGTACACTTTAACAATAATGAAAAAATAGATAATTTTGTGTGTGTGCATTGTATATAAAAATGATTTAATTATGTATATGTGAAATTAATATAACACACATTTGATCTATGTTAAATTGAAAAATCAAACTACATTTAATTATATGTCTATTACTCTATGAAACTAGTCAGTATTTTTAATTCATATTAATTTTTAATTATAAACCATTATTCACTAAATAAATAACTTTAAAGTCAAGTGCATAAATATTTTTTAATATATAAATCATATTTATATACATTAATTTATATCTATATATTTAATATATACTATTTATTTACATTATCAATAATCATCTCATTAATAAAATGTTTACTATTTTTCACAATTTACTTATTTTTAATTTTAATTTATTTAATTTTCATCTTTTATGTATATATATTTAATATATTATATTTATTAGTATTTATAATTTATATATAGTATAATCAACTTATTAATTTTTTTAATAATTATTTATTTAATAAAAATTTTGATATTTTTTTAATAAACTCATTTTTTTTATTTAATTATTTCATTTTATTTATTTTCACCTTTATCTGAGGTAAAAACACTAATAAAATTCTCCTTTATGAGCATTAAAAATAAATTATTGATAATGGGTACCCTTTATCAGCTCTAAAGATAAAGCACTGATAAATGGTATCCTTTATTAGTGCTAAAAAAGTGTTAATAAAGGATTAAATTTATCAACACTTTATTTAGCACTGATAAAGATACCATTTATTAGCACTTTTTTCTAGCATTGATAAATACTAATACTGTGAAATACTAGTTTTATAATAGTGTGTTATTACTCAATATGGTAAATAAATTCCCCAACTCTAATAAAATGATCTTTAAATAATTTTTTTCATATTACCTTATTTTCTAATAAATTGATGGTATTTTTTACATCTCATTGGTTTATGATTTTTTGGACATTAACTTTCCCATGATCATTGACTTTATTGTGATCAATGTTCTTTGCCACTATCCATCATTATTTGGACATTAGTTTTTCCTCAATTTCCATATTTTTACTTCCCACTGATGTTCTCTTATTTACAAACCCAGTTTTGTGTTATTATAGATGTCCTTTATGTTTCTCTTTCCGTCTTTTCAAAATAATGTTTTTATCACTTTTTGTGGTGAGGGTTTTCAAAAAATGTATTTTAAAATATTAAACCCTTGATTACTAAGGTAAAGATAAATGTTAAGGGAATAATTTATTAGTGGGGGAGAATGTAACACTTTGAGATTTTAAAACATGAACACTATATTTAATAGCATAAAAGACACAAAACACAAAGCTTAAACAAGCAAAAAAATATTATTATTTAAATATGACAATTATGAATATATGGTTATTGAACACATATAAATTATATAAATATATTCATTTGATATATATCTATTATGTATTTTTTAATTTAATTTTTTTGTAAATGAAGATAAAATCATTTGACGTTAAAATATATATTTTCATTAAAACTATTTTTATGTGTATAATGTATTTTTATCTAAATAAACTAAATTTATCACTATTTATAAATGATTGTATTTAAATAATTATATTATATATATTAAATACAATTAATTAACACTCTATTAAATATGGTAATTAAAAAGGGAATTAGAATAAGCTTATTTTATCCATCAAAAATACATTTTATTCAAATATGATTTTTATTAAATTTTGTTCACGGATAATGTAATTAATTTATGCCACTTATATAAAATTTATTTGATAAAATTAAATTCATTTTTTAAATCCTATTTTCAAAATTAACTTAGAATGAGTCTTTTTGAAGTTTCTGAAATGATTGATTTTTTAGTGTATAGTAGAAAAACTTATTTTTATTGAAAACTATCTTTTCATTTCAAAAATTTAAATTTTTAAATTTTTTTAAAATGTTTTAAAATTAAAATTAGTTATTTATATTGTTGAAAATATAATTAATATCATTTTAATCAATTTTATTCTTGATATTGGAATAAAATATGTTTATATTTAGGAAGATATTTTTTTTGGAAAACTATTTTTCATCTTCTTTTGAAAGATTAATTTTAAATTAAATTATTTACCCTATATAAATTGAATTTGATAAAATAGATTACATATCTGGAATTATTATAATTAATATAATTTAATATGGTCAACTTAATTTTTTATCATAATTAATAGTGACCGTATTAAATATTTGTCACTATAGAAAGAGTATAAGAGGTAAAACGGGGTTAAAACTATAGGGTAAAGATTTAAAATCATTATAACACTTTACTTTATCCAATTTTATGAGTTTTTTTTGAAAAAAAAATATTTTTATTAGTATTTAAATAAATTATTTTAAAACATTATTTTGAATTTGAAAAACCAATCCTGAATTTTATAAAGATATGTTTATTTTATTCAAATTTAAAAATATTTTTGGGTATTTGAATTTAATGGAATGGTTGGAAGATTCCAATCAGTTTTAGCTTATTTAAAAATCTAAAAAACCTCAATTTTTTATAATTTAACCAAAAAAATCATGTAATCCAATTTATTACTTCATTTCAAGGTGAAATGATTTTTACTATTAAATTAGGTATTTTTCTAAAAATGGTTTTCCATGCATTTTCTGTTAATATATTAAAAGTAATTTATTCAACATATTGAAATTGAGTATGTTAAAATAGATTCCAAATTTTTAGTAATAATTTTTAAATTTGGTTATAATTCCCTTTTTATTTTTTTCATATAAATATTTTAGGATGGTAAAAATTTATGTTATTGTGGTTTAGTACAAAATGGGTTTAAATTGGTTTATTTTGTAGATAATAATTAAATACTATCCAAAACGTGAATAAATTTTTTTTTTTTGAGTTTATTTCAACTCAATAAAATCTTATATTCTAATTTTGGGTTCCTTGGTTCCACTTATCGTGATTATGGTATATATTATTTAATCTTTTAATTAATCTCTTGTGTGTCATTTCCCCTCTTATAAAAGGACACCTCCTATCCTCTGTTACTCACACATTTTGAGCACTCTATTTCATATAATACATACCCAATTATCTCCCCAATATATATTAAATATTATTAGAGTTATTGTTCTCTCCAAAATAATAAACCTATAAGGCTTCATGTGTAAGCCATAGGGGTTATCTAAGAAGAAGGTATAAGTTCTAACCGTCTTATTTTATGTTTATTTATTATTACATCCCCATTAAAATTTATCTAACAACTCTGAAATAATAAAATTATTATCATAAATATATTTAGATATTATTAATTTTATTTAATAACCTATATTCATCTTTACTTTCATAAAATGATAAATGAAACCACCTTTCGTCTGTATGACGGAATACCTCCATACAAACCGATGTAATTTGTTTTCCATCACTACCTCTCATGGAAGGTTATAATGATGGATTTAATGTATATATATGATATTATTGACATAATTTTAATTCAATAAATATAATATATCATCAATTTTTTTACCATATCATCCATTGATAAATGATAACATCATTCATGTGTGTGTGTGGATTACCACCTCCACGAAGCAATGTGATTTTTTCATCACTGCATCACATGGATGGTATATATAAGTGTATATAAAGTGGTAATATAATATTTATGATATAATAATAAATATATAAATTTATAATGATATTTACCTTTTTTCCCACATGTTTGTTTAAAAATAGAAACATTACTCATACAAAACATATAACCTGTCATCTCTAGGATTATAACATAATTCATTTTCCATAACCATATTCCATGTTTAGATTTAAATGTATATTTAAATTATAAAAAAAGATATTAATTTAATGATTATTATTCTTTATATGATTAACTAATAACCTCTTTGACTACATTTATTCTACCGAAGCTGTTTTGGGATTATGAACTGAACGTCCTCAAAACGTCTGATGTAAACTTAGCTGATGAAGTAACTAAATAAAACATGTCCATAAATGATATAAAAGGTATAATTATAATTAAATTAATATAAAAAATGTTCTTAATCATTTAAAAAACTAATATTATTTTATTATTCATTAATTATTAAATATTAAACACTATATGGTTTTTATGGTAATAGATTTTTAGTCTATATTCCCTTTCTTTAAGACTTAAGATATTTTCACCACATTTTTTATTCTATGTGGTGTACAATGATTACTTATGGGTGTATTTTATAATTTTTAAAAATATATTAATATTTATTTCATTTAATTTTTTATTGGATCAAAATTTATCAAGTCATAAGAGACAATTTACCATAAAACCTAGTTTAAAATATTTTAATAATTTACATTCTAAATATTTTTATTCCATATATATATTATTAAAAAAATTATTTAAATATTTATATTTAAATAAATTAATTATAAAGTAAATTTTATGTTACTTTTTAATTTCATTTACTGGTTTTTAAAAGGAATCTATTTGTATATTTTATACAGAAGGTTTAGAAAAAAAGGAAAAAATATATGTTTTGTTTTAACATATATGACATTAATGATTTTTACCTCTACCATAACCATTATTTGATGTTTGGATCCTTTATAAGTTTCCATTTTTTCTTTAAATAAAATCCATCCTTAAGATTTTTCTTGTTATTTTCTATTTTGAAAATTGGGTTTTAATGGAAAGGAATATATCAATATCTGAAAATGGTTTTCTTTTGGATTAAAATGTATATTTTTATGTGTTTGATAATGAAAATAAAATATTTTTTGTTTTTAATGCATGTTATATTCCATGGAAATTGATTATAATATATTGAGTTCAGTGTATCTATCTAATGAATTGGGTAATGATTGTGTTCTCTATATAATTGTATTTGAAATTAACCATTTAGTTATTCCATTTAAAATAGAGATTTTAGAAATTCTATAAAACTTTTTGTCCCAAGTTACCTACATGAATTTTCAATTATTTCTAATGAGTTTTAATGGAAAATTTTTTCTTTCGCAAGGTAAGAGATTTTTTTAAAATATGGATTATTCCCTTTATGTTTGAAACTCTATGTCTCAAGACTTTTTTTCAAGGGTTTAAATTTTTTCTAAGAAACCTTCAAGATTATGATTTGGAATTTATGTTTTATTATAAATTATTTTATGGATAAATTTGGTTAGTAAAGTTGATTTCATGTGTAAGTACATGTTTATTTAGGCACAAATTTATAATGTTAAGAAAAACTCACTTTTATGATCTCGTGATTTTGAAATGTAATAATGAGTTTCTTTTATCCTAAATTCATTATTAAGATTTTTTTTATCATCCCATGTTTTAAAATGTTTTTCAAAGGGTTTAATAATGAGTTGGAACAATTATTAAGACTTAATATAGAAAAAGGAAATATGGATATGGTGGAAAAACTACCGACATAATGAAATGGGTAGTTTATTGTAAGAGTTTTTCCTAATTCTCCAAAACTCTAAACCTGAAAGGTCATTTGGTATGTGAGTGATTAAATATTTATATTTTATGTGGTATGTTTTTAATGTATAAAATTGGGTCATGTTCATCGGTATCAAATTAAAAAATGTAAATAATAAGTTTTTAGCCTAGGATTCAAGAGTGTGAGTTTGGGGTTGTTACAATAGGAATCCTTAACTCATCACTAGAGGCATCCCTCACACATTACCAGAGGCATACATGGATTGTCACTATATCCATCTATAGATCATCACTAAATGCATCCTTATACTATTAACATAAGGAATGTTTAATCCCTATCTCCTTAATCATGTCACTTGAGGATGGTTGGGTAATCTAGTGATCTTCATGTGGGTCATCTTATACTAATAAAATAAGACATCATGTTCTCTTAAGATAGGGTTTAGTATGGGTTTCTTATGCTCATAACATAATAGGTAGCTAGATCATCCTTATTCAAGGTAATGAGTTAATCATATGTTCAATAAATTAGAAAATTTTAATCTCACTATGCTCATAACATGGGGTAGCCTACAGTTCTAAATACCGACATGAAGTTGGGAATAATTTAGAGTTCAATGGGGAATTTTTAGTTTAATGTCTAGTGGAGACTATGATTGGGGTAAACCACCACTTGAGAGAGATATAGGATAATAAGGCATCAGGATATTAGAATTGAACCTCAAATAGTTTTCCTAACTATCCTCATAGAATTGGAATCAAATCCCACATAGTTTGAGTTTCATAGTTTATGTTTTATCAAAATAACCATCCATTCTTTTTAACATAATGTAGAAATAAATTATGTGATATGTAGTTTAAAGACATGAAGCTTGGAAAACTAAGTGAAAGGTTCCTATAAATGGTTTATATGAGACTTATGCATAAGAAGACCTTTTTAGTTCATTTTTTCTATTTGTAACAATATAATATAAGGTGTGGTTGGGGATTACAATTTATAGGGGCCATTATGTTTTATAGTTGGGGTTCACACATATTAGGAGTATCTTGATGAAAATGGTATTTATAGGGATTTTAATTTTGTTAAAGGAAGAGAATGAGTTCAATTATGTTTATTTAGTCCATATATATGATCAGAGTAAAAGAAATGACATGGGAGAGGCCTGACCACCCAAAATTGGATTGCTTCACAAAGTTTCCATGAACAAACCAAATATTTTGTAACTTGGTACCATTTACCAGAGGGACAAATGCTCCTTAAGAAAACCCCCACTTTATATATAATTAGGATTCTATATGAAATTTCTCAGTCTGAATATAGACTGGGTTAAAGGAAAATCATGAAGGTGTTTAAATGAGAAACACTACAAAAAGTGGGATTCATGGGACTTCACAATTAAGGTGCCTTGCGAGCATGATTCATGAGGGAACCTCATGGGCATACTTTAATAGGGAATCTCACTTATTGGGCTCATTAATAGAGCCTCAGAGATGGGGATCTATGAAGGTGACTCATGAATGGGAATCCTTGAAGGAGTCTCATAGACGGGGGGATCCATGAATGATACCTACAAATGGGGTGTAAAAGAACCTCATAGACGGGGAACCATGAAGGATCATCATGTATGGGTATTCATGAATAAGCATTGTGGATAGGATTCATAAAGGATTCTAACAGATGAGATTTATGAATGTTCCATGTTATATGTCTCCCATTTGTTCCCTATTGACATTTATTAATAATTATCTATGGAATTTCACAAATTCATCACTCTAAAAATAGTGGGATCTCTGAAAGAGGTTTTCTTTCTAAAAATGGAAAGAATTATTCAAATGATAATTTCACTATTTTCAAATGATGTGCTGGTTATTTATAGGAAAAATATTCCAAGAAAATGCATATGTATATGAATTACATGTTCACATATAATTATTAAAGAAATTAATAGTGTACTCAAAAATTAAAAAATTACATCAACATGCCACATATGACATCGATGCATGAAGTTTCAACATGTTCTCAAATGATTTGTTTCCACAAACTTGATTTGTGATCACAAAATATATCAATCTTAGAACATGATATGTGGATGAAAATTTTATTAGACCATGAATTTACTATATTATAAAAAATTATGTGTGTCCATGAAAATACCACACAACTATAAATTATCTCTACCCCTAAACGTGCTTTATGATCACAAATGATGTTCTTCCATGAAAATGCTATATGATTGAAAATAAATATTGACTATAAAGGAATCATACAACCATGAAGGAATGTAATCATATCTCAACAAATTATTTATTATCATGAATACACTATACATAAATGAATGAATTTTTCCATTTTTAATGAGTCTCTATGGTGAGGTTTAATTTTATATTTATCTGAATTGAAGCCGAACCTAAAATGGAAATTAATTTTGATATTTATGTTTGTCTTTGTTATACATGTTTTCATATCAAAGAATATGAAATAAATTATTCCATTATAAATAGGGTTCCACTATGATAGGTGTTTTAAAAGTCCAAAAATTTCCTATAGGACCCTTAATAATGGGTTTTACAATTTTGATACCCCTTTTTATCAATAAAGGATGAAATACAGGGCCTACTTTCTATGGGAGGTTTTGACCACCACATCACCAGACTGAGAATTTTTTTTTGACGAATCTATATCCCTTGACATGTGAGAAATCATGAAGCACGTGTAGACCCCATTGGTGTATTCTTTATAAAGAAATATAATTTTGTACCCACACTTGACTTATGTCATCCTGGTGAGGACTGTATGATGCATTAAATGAAAATGTATACAAAAAAAATTGTGACAAAAAGAACTAGATATTAAACCCCCATTAGAATCCTTTATTAGATAATTATTCATTAAAAATCATTAAAATTTATATTTAATCATTAAACATATCTATGTAATCAAGACATGTGTATACTAATTTATCTTAAAAAATTTATATTATATGTCCAACCAATAACAAATTTATCTCCTTCTTCTTTTCAATTCATTTATAATGATAGAAATTCATATAAATTCCATTTTCAACATATGATTGATTATTTATTTACAAAATAAAAAGTATGAATCACATGCACTAATTATAAAATCTCCAAACGTATCTCTAAAACATTCTCAACATATTCCAATGATCTTCAAACATAGTTGAAAAAAAAATCAACTCTCTAATAACTAAATTAGGTTATTCAATCTAAAAATGGATCTCATTTCATGTTTAGAAATAAGAGTAACTTATTTTTTAATAATTATATATGATGCGGTATGAAATAATAAAATAATATTTTATACATACATGAACTTGAAATTTACATATTAAAAATAAATGAAAATTCTGGAGAATGAGGCACATATCCCACTCATTTATGGAATATTAGGTTTGGTCTTGTAAATGAAAATAATTTAAATAAATTAAATCAAGAATTATATTTAGACACTTTTGAGTAAAAACCCTTAGATGTATGTTACATATGTTTATAAGAAAAAATGATCAATGATCCTTTCTGTGGTAAAGGAGAAAGTGCTACAAAACTTCTAAAGTTAATTTATACCGATGTACATAATACATTTTTATTGGAGGAAATGATAGGTTATTCTTAATTTATTACTTATAATGATGTATTTAGTTGATATATTTATGGATAATTAATGATGTATAAGTCAAATTATTTTACTATGTTCAAGGAATATAAAAATAAATTATATAATCATATTTGAAATGAGATTAAGAAAATCCACTCAGAACTCAGTAGATAAAATCTTAACTAATATTTCATCCATAATTTTAAGGTTAGTGATATATTGTCCCAAATCACTCCTAATTATATACCATAATGGAATAGTTTTAGTTAAATGATGAATCCCACATTTCATGAAACGGTGCAATAATTGATGATTCATAAAACTCTTCCATTATACTTTTGGTGATATAATTTGAAAACAACAACATATACACTAAATTGATTATAAACTATGGAATTATATAAAATTCACAATGAGTTATAGTATGGAAATAAACATGAATTATCATATATACAAACATAAGTATGAAAAAAATTGGTTAAAGAAATAATCAATGAAAAAATAACATTATGAGGATCAAAGTGAATATTTATAGGATAAACAAAGGAAACTAAAGGATATTTATTATATTACTCTTAAAATATAAAATTTATTATGGAAATAAATTCTATATTTATATAAAGGGATAAAATTTTCAATAGAAATATCTAGAGTAATGTTAAGTTTAGTGAAGTTAAAGATCTATATACACAATATTTGGTATGAGAATTAAATCCATAAGAATTAGTGGATAAAGAATATGATCCCAAGACACAATCACTACATAGGATGATAAGGGAGTTTAGTGATCCAGATAGATATAGTTTTATTATCATTGAGTTAGGTGATATATTATTACTTGAGTATAATGAACTTCTTACCTATAATAAGTTTGTAAACAGAAAATTAGGTACCAAGTGGAAAGAGGATATGAATTTTTAAATGGATTCCATGTTCCAAAATTATGTTTATACTTAAGTAAATATACCAGTTGATATAGAAATTTAATGGGTGAAAATGGGTTTTCAAGAAGAAGCTGGGAATAAATGAAAAAGTAAATATCAGTAAAGAATGGTTGGTTATAGAGGGTTATAGAAAATGTTATGGAATTCCCTATAGTAAAATATTTTCCCTAGCCATAATGATTGAATCTATTATAATTATACTTACTATAGAAAATTTCCATGATTATGATATTTAGAAAATAGATTTTAGAATTAATTTATTGAATGGTAAATTATTTGAAGATGTCTATATGATAATTTGAAAAGGGTTTACAACATCTAAAAAATTAAATCATGTATGAAAGGTACAAAAATCAATTTATAGATTTAAACTTTCACCATTATCATGGAATGATCATTTTGATGAGTCTATAAGAGATTTTGATTGCATTAAAATTAAAAGTAATTTGTGTTTATATAAGATGGATAATGGGAGTTACATTGTTTTTATAGTATTATATGTTAATTACAAATTATTATTGGGAAATGAAGTTTAAGTCTTATAGTAGTTTAATACTTGGTTAAAATAATTATTCTCCATGGAGATATTAAGTGAAACAGTCTATGATCCAGGGATCATGGTTTATCAAGGTAGGTCTTAAAGGATAATTAGATAAAGTCAAAGTGTTTACATTGATAGGTTAATCAAAAGGTTTGATATGGAATAGTATAGTAGATTATTATTTTCAATGATACATAAAATTTATCTCTCTAAGAAAATGTTTCTATAGAATTAGTAAGAAATAACTAGAAATATAATAATTATTTTGGATTCAATAGTGGGATTAATCATGTATATCAACTTATGTATGTGGTTTTATGTTTCTAATGCCTTGAATATGATGGTCAGATATCAAGAAAATATAGGAGAGTTGTACTGGGTAGTAGTTAAGACTATACTGAAGTACTAATGGTGTAAAATTTATCAGTTCATTTATTATAAATGATATGTTATAGGGATTTATATGGATAGATTTTTCAACATATTAATTGGTAATATAATTATTTTTTAATGATGAAAATAATCTTTAAATGTAGAAATATTGAATATTGATCTAAATATGATGAAGTCCATAATTTATTGAATTTTTTAATTATAATAATTTTTTGTGATTAATTTATTTAAAATTTATTTAACTCATTTGTTTTGTAGAATAAATGTTTATGAGGGTTTTGATAAAACATTCATTGGAATAATTTATTTGATGTTATTTTGTTGTTGTGGGTATTAATATTTCCAAGTAAATTGATTTTTTTTCTTGAGTATAATTGTTAGATAACCTTTTTCTAGTCTCATTTTGAATTTTGGAATCCATTTACTCATTATTTTAAGAAGTTTATTTTCAATTTAAAATTTGTCACATACTTATGTGTTGGATTTTATGTTTGATGTGTGTTTCTAGAATTGGATTCATAATTTTAAATTCAGTTAGTATTTTAATTATAATAACCAGGTTGTGTGTAAGGATAATACCATTTTCTCAAGACATGTGTTAAAGTTCCACACTACCACAAGTGGATTCTCAAGTGTTCATGTCCTAGTATACCTACCATAAGTGAAGAGTTCAACCCACCATGAGGGGTGATAGCCACAAGAAGGAAATTCCAACCTACTATTGAAATAATACCACATCACATATAATTTTATCAACCAAAACAATCCATGTCATCAATAATTCCATGTAAATAAATCTACCACAACCAACCTATCGAGCATAGCATATAACTTGAATGAATTATTGTAACGACTTAAAATTTCACTATGTGTTTTCCTTGAAAAAAATATTAGTTTAATAGATTATTTTACACATAACCCTAAACTAAAACGATCAATTATATATTAGATAAGGAAATTAAAAAAATAATAAAACCAATGGTTGATAAAAATATTGTAATCAATTATAAATTCAATTAAAATAGTATTAATAACACTTAAAGTTTTAAAAGGGAATTTTTCGGCAAAAGATTTTTTCCTTTGTATATTATATGTTTTACTTAAAAGATAAATTTATAAATTTTATAATTTAATTTGAAAATAGTAACATCATTTTTTCTTATGAATTTCAATATTACCTTAGGATGTCTTTTTTATATTTTCCTAAAATAATTTATTTTTAGGTGAATGGTTAATAATATAAAAATTGTTCTAATACTATCATTTTTATGACTAAAAAGTTTTTAAAATAGTTTTTATATTTGATTATATATTTATATAATAAAATAAATTATTTAAAATACAATATTTAATTCATAAAAACCATGTTTAATGTTTTGGAAACTTAAGTAATTTTTTACTCTAAAAATTCTTTTTTGTTCACTTATATTAAAAATTAGTTTTCATAACTTGTAGAAATAAAATTTAACAAAATGGATTTTTATTCTATTTAAATATTTTCATATTATGTAATAAGGTAAATTTTATTTTAAGTATTAACATTATAATTACTTGGATTAAAGTTATGACTATGAAAATTGTAAAACTATTATTTTCAAAGAATTATTTTATTAGTATTGTGAATTTTTTATCAACTAAAATAAAATAATCACTTTTAAAAGCTTAATTTAAATTTGTTATTAAACTTATATTTAAATATATTATCACTCATTAAATTATTAATCAATATTAAATAATATTTGGAACACTTAATGTTGAAAAATCCATTTCTCTAGGTAACAGTTTTTTCTATATATAAATTATTTTAATTTAAAATTTAATTATAAATTTTTAGAAATTAAACTATATTAAATTGATATTACATTTAGGTTAATCACATATAAATTTGGTTAGATGGGTTATTTTATATTTTTTTCAAATATAAGTCACTTAGGTAAAAACTAGTTACCCCAGCAAAAAAAGAAAAAAGGTAAATTAAATATATAATGATAAATAGCATTTAAAATGATTAATTCAAGTGTGAAAATATTTTTTTGAGGCTTTATCAGCCCAAAATCACCCCAAATACATTATTTTGTAATTTGGTAATGTTTTTCCCTTGAATATTGTAATTCTATAATTGAAAAGTAAAGGGTATTCACAAATGGATGATTTTATTCACTTATAAAAGAAGATCACTTCCACCATTTCAATGATACATTTTAGCTTAAAAATATCCATGAAACCCATATTGATTTTACTCTCCAAAAAGTCCCTTAAATTTTATAAAGATCATGTTTACTATAAGTTATCCTATGTCCTTAAATTTTAAGGTGTTCATCAGGGGGATGTTTAAGGTCTCGACATAAGTATTAATTACTCCTTGATTTTTTTTTATTAATAATTTTATTAAAAACCTACCTTAACCATCACTAGTATAAAAAATGTCTTTAATGTTGGTTTTGGGGGTTTTACCATATATTTTTGAGGTTATAACCTTGTAATTAATTTTTTAAGTGTATTTTTTATGTTGTTTATTAAAAACGATGAAAATTTTACTTATTTATAAAAAATAAAAGTTTTTTGATGTTAATTTTTTTAATAAAAAATGTTAAAAATTCCCCTATATAATGAAATTAAATGTCAGTTTTTTTAATAACTGACATCTAAAATTGCACTCAATGAATTTTGATGTCAACATTGTATTATAACTGACATCTAAAGTGACTTTTTTGTTAGTTATAACATAAATTGATGTAAAAACTTTGTAATTTTTTTGAAATAATTCAATTCTCATTACTCAATTGTATCAAAATAAAATATTTATAAAGTTTAAAAATATAGAAAGTAAAAAAATCTAGGAAAAATATAGTACTTAAACTTAAAGATCCAACTTAAAGATTTTTATTCACTTGGATGAAAATAAAATATTGATAAACGATAATATTGTATAAACAAAAATAAATATAGAAAAATAATTTTAAATTTTTGATTTATTCTCAATGCTTGATGTGGTGTCCATCAATTTAATTTTATTTAGAGGGAATATTTCTTGATTCATTATATTTTTTAGTTTTTAGGTCTTTTTAGACTCTAGCATGTAAATCTCGTGATGGATATTTATAATTTTAAATCACTCTTATGAAGTACCCTTTATCATAAAAATGAATCATTAACAAATTTATAGATAGATGAAAATAATCATAGATAAATTATGAAATTAAAGAAAAACTAGAATTTTTTTCAGAATTTCTGAATGAATAACTAATTTAGTGAAGGTGAAGATAAAAATAGTAGGTCGTAGATCAATAAGTGTGGAGAGTCAAAACATATAAAACATTTCTGAAAAACGGTAACACAATACAATAAATTTTAAGAGGAAAATGGAATATTAGAAAGCACTCAATGAAAAAATTAAATCCCAATTTTGTGTTACTTTTTACATTAGTTATGTATAAAACTGATCTTAAAAAATTAAAACGAGAATAGTTTTATCATCTATTAAAAAATGATGACAAAAGTTATATAAATATATATTAAAGAGTAAAAAAAATTAAAAATGTTTTGACATTAGTTTCTAATAAATAATGACATAAAATTTTAATATATATATATATTTAAATTTGTTTTCGTAAAATACAATGTTAAAATTTAAAAAAATTACATTGTGTTTATAAAAAAACCGACATCAAAAGTGAAGAAAATACTTTTAACGTCTATTTTTAGAAAAACTTGATGTAAAAATTTTAAAAAATATATTTAACATAGGTTTTTAGTAATAATTTATTTTTGAACATGTAATATATAAATAAAAGAAAATATTTTGTTTTTTAGGCTTTAAATTTACTAGTTTTGGAGCTCAAACAGACTTACAGATCAAAACTTATGGTCATTAGAAGTTATACATATCTAAAAAAATTCCTTGAGAATTATAACTTACAACACCCATTAAATTTGAATCTATGCCCATTTTAGATCCAATAATAGTAAATTTAATTTTCTGGTAAATGAAATACAACCCCATATTTATGGTTTTTATCTTTTTAAGGTCAATTATTTAAAAAACCAATTTTAAATGTTGACTTTTAACGTTAGTTCCTAAAAAATATTGTTAATAGTATTATATAAGGACCATTGATGCCATTTTTTAAAATAAAAAATATTAAAACTAGAAAAATTATGTAAAATTTAATATTTGGTTTCATATGATTCAATTAGAGTGGTTGTGGACCTCAAATAGACTTGTAAATCAAAAATTATGGTTTTCAGAAGTTAAAATTCTCTAAGAATTCTCTTAGAGATTTCCAACTTCTGATGACCATAAATTTTTTTCATAAGTCCATTTTAGTTCCATGACCAGTATAATCGAATATTGGGAAATAAAGTACAATTATGTATTTATAGTTTCACTTTTTTATCATTATTTATTTAAGAAAATGATGTTAAAAATTGGTCGTTTAATGCCAGTTCTTCAAAAAAAAGTTGTTTACAGTGTTCTATGAGGACTTTTAACATCATGTTTTTTAGTAAAATACATTAAAAGTGGAATTTTAAAATTTTTTACTAATTAAAATACATTAAAATTCATATATGTGAACTTTTAACATCGATCTTGACGAACCAATGTTAAAAAAAAGATGTTAAAGTCCATTTTCTACTAGTGAATAGTTATATAATGACCTAACTATCATTATTATACTAAAGTGTTTTAATATTAACTTAATGACCATTATTTATCCATTTCCATCCACTTATAAAAAATAAATAATGCTAAAAATGCATTGTGTGGACCACCACCTTCACGAAGTATCATTTTTCATTTTTCAGCTTGATTTTCTTTATTAATATAAACCACTTTAAATATGATTCATCAACAATTAAAACTCTAAATAATATCATTATTCTTATATTATATTGATATTATATGCATACTGTTCCATACACACCCATCAAGATATAATGTATTCATGCTTGGGGTTGGTTTAACAACCTAATTGAATAATTATATAAAACTCTTTTATCTATGAATATCTGAAATTAAATATTAATATCATTATAAGTTAATAAAAAATAATTATTGGTTTATGGGTTTATTTTTTTAAATTAAGAATTTAAATATTTATTAAAATATCATTCTTTATCCCTAATATTTTTTAAATAAGATGACATCAATTCAATTTTCATGTAAACATAACAAAAAATGTAATAAATAAATAGAATATAATAATAATAAAAACTATATTAAATGAAATATAGATGAATACTATTCCTAATAAGTTATCTAATAACTTAATTTTATTATTTAGAAAGTTATACACATGTGAAAAATGAATTAGGAACACAGTAAGAGCTTCTTATCTCAAATTTTATTTATTGAGATATATTTATTTTTATACAACTTTATTTATTTGAAAAGGTGTATCTACTTAGCTTTAATATTTTTGAATCATGAATATCTAATTATTAATGCTATTTTATGTTTAATTTTAAATCATATCCTTCATGGGGTTTTCATTTGAATGTTTCTAATGTAGAAATGTTTTCATTGACTCAATTTCTAATACATTGGTTCTCAATATTTCTTACTTGAATATAATTTTCAAGATTTCATTGACCATTCCATTCTAGTATTTTATATGGTATTTACTCTTTTTCTCTTGGTAAATTACTTCTCATCATGAATAAACACTTCTTTAATAAAAATTTTTATAAAATAAAAGTATAACATTAGTAAAGATAACTCTTGTTATTACCAATGAATATTTTATTCCTTGTTCATATTTTACTTCCTACTAATGTTTTCCTCTATTTTTTGGAACTTAACTATTGATTAATTCATGTGATACTCCAATTTATCATTAAAAAAATTACTTGGAAATACAATTTCCCAATTTATGATATGGGTTTTTAGTAAAGGTGTTTCAAAATATTATAAGGTTTAACATATCATGGATATATTTTCCAATGCATTATGTTTATCCAAAAACATTTTCCAAAATCCATTATCACATTTAATAATAACACTTTTTCAATAAAGAAGATACATTTCAATGACCATCTTAAAGGGATCAAGAAGAATATATATAAATTCATGAATTAACAATACTTTCATAGATACACTTATCATAAGAAGGAAGAAAACCTAATTTACTTCAATAAAGGATATCAGAAAACCACGGATCAATATTTGAAAGGAAAGGGACAATAAGAAACTTTAAAGGAACTATATAAAACAAAAATTGATCATGAATATAAAACAAAATACACAAGAAATGTTTTCTCTATGACCAAATGAAATGAATAATCATAAAGACCACTTACCAGGGATATGTGGTGCAACAACCACATGAATAAAATGCCAAACAGAGAGATCTGAAAGGATTCAAATCACCAAAAATCACCATAGGTTTTGGGTGGAAATTATATACATGGAATATCAAAAGATTCAGGTGTTAAAAATATTTAAAACCTCTGAACCCAAGTAATTCACATTGTGAATCCATGTCATGGCATGGAATCTCACATTTCAAAAATACACCAAAGAACATTGCCTCAGATAAATTAAAACCCCATCAATGTTTTCATAGTGTATAATAGTTTCATGTCCTATAAAATTTTTACATATTACACAAGATTCATATAATATTCCCTATAACATGTTCACATTATGTAACCCATTCATGGTGTTAATGTGTCTGGAGTTTAGTAATCACCCTACTTTTCTACAGAAAACCTCCAAACCAAAACATAAGCCTATCCAGTCCCAATGATCACCATATAAATACATTTACACATTTATAACCAGACACCATAATTAAAAAACCACACATCCTCTAACTTTGGGTCATTTTCCCCAAAAAGGATCTTTATTCGTGAAAATCCTACAATGTACCAAAAAAAAGTTAAACCATAAAAAAAGAATATATCTTACCTGAAGTAAGGAAAAATGGTGTTACAATATCCCTACCATAAATGATTTTTGTCCCTAGAAAGTCCTAAAGATAGTAGAACTGAAAAAAGTGAAGGCCGCTTCTGCTTCATCAATAATTCATTCTCCTATGTCTTATGGATCTCTCACATGTACTTCCATAGTATACAGACCAATGGAATCTTTTTACAAAACATAAAATTATCTCATAAATATATATTATGAACTAGTCTCTCAACTATAATGATGTTAGGACCAAGATTTACATCCTCACATTCAATCACATGGGAAGGATTCAATTGATACCTCCTCTGTTATGAAATATGAAGTACATCATGGATGTAATTCAAACAAGAAGTCAAGTAAAATCAATGGGATTATCTCAAAGTGGTCCAAAAACCTTGGAGCCAACATACCCTGATTACCCAACTGATGATTTCCCAAGTGAGTTGAAAAATTAATAAATACCTAATCCCCAACCTCATACTCCATAGGGTGATGATTATTGTATAAATAAGATTTATAACAACTCTGTTCCATGAAAATTTTCTTTCATATTAACTTCACCCTCTCCGTCATCTCCTTAACAAGACTCAACCCAACCAAGGACCACTTTCCCAACCCTATTCAACACAAGGGTGATCTACATGGACCCCCATACAAATCCTCAAAAGGTTTCATTTTGATTGAGTCTGCATGACTATTTTTATAGGAAAACTTGACTAAAGGTAAATTATTTCCCCAATAACCACTGAAATCAAGAACAAAATCCTAGAGAATATCCTTAAGAACCTTGATAGGTTTCATTGTCTTTCCATCCATATGCAGATGATATGTTATGCTAAATTTTAATTTGGAATCCATGACCTCCTATAAACCTTTCAAAAACATTGATGTGTACCTTAGGTCACTATTAGAAATGACCATAGATGGTAACCCCATGAAGTCTCACAATACCTCAGACGTATAAGTCCCCAAACTATTTTACCTTCATCATATCTATGATAGGGTGGAAATGCACTAATTTTCGAGTCCACCATTGATCATCCAAATTGCATCCTTACCACTAGGTTTCCATTGTAAACCAAAAAAAAATACATGGAAATATCATCATATTTCCATATTTTAATGGTAAAGGGATACCATAAACCAGAATATCTCCGGCATCCTATATTAATTCTCTGAAAAGTAAGACATCGCAATAAAAAATCTGCAATAAAACATCTCATCCCTAGACACCAATACTGATATCTCAAATCATGATACATATTGGAAGTACCTATGTGTGTGAACCAATAAGAATGGTTTCAACTATCCATAAACTTATACATCAGGTAAAAAGGAACAAACAACCAATTTTGAAAAAATGATGTTCCACTGGGATATCGAGACCACTCAATTGAGGTCTCCCCCCCCCCACAAAGTGTTTTACTAAATCTCTGAAACTAAGGATCAGAAAAATACTCGAGATGAACACTATCATCAAATGATGAGTCAACCTTTATAAAATCCAATCACATCCAACCACTATATTATTCCATTCCTAAGTTCATGTTAGCAAATAAACTCATCAAAGACAACTCTTGAACAGATTTCTTCACAACTTGTGTTGATAATTTCCTACTTAGTGCATCTTCAACCATATTTCCCTTTTCAAGATAATAATAAATATCAAAATAAAAATTCTGGAGATACTTTTTCAAGAGTATTTATTTCAATTTCATATCCCTCTGAATGAAAATATACTTCAATATTTTATGAACATAATATATTATAAACCCTTCCACAAAGAGGAAATGAAACCACATTTTGAGTTCATGAATAACTACAAACATATCCAGATCATGGGTAGGGTAGTTATTATCATGAGGGAATAAATTTCAAGACCATAGGCTATCACATATCTTCCTTACATCAAGACACACCCAAAACCCATGCCTGACTTATAAAAAACCCCATAGACCAAACTAGGATCTAGAAGAATCAAAACTGGATCTAAAGTAAATATCACCTTTAGTTATTAAAAATATACCTAAAACTTTTCATTCCACTCAATCATTTCATAATTGGGGGTTAAATATATCATCATAGATGAAATATTTGATCTGTACCAAACATACCTCCTATAATAAATATCCAACCCCAAGAATATTTTAATCTCAAACACATTAATATGTTTCATCTAGGAAACAACTCCCATACCATTTTACGATCTACTAAGAATCCCCTTTCATATATAACATGCCCCTAAAACATTAATTATTCAATCTAAAACTCAAATTAGGAAATCTTACCATACATAAAATGTTCCATGAATGTTCTAAGAATGTTATCCAAATGGTTCATGTCTCCTTTTATGACTTGAAGTAAACCAAAATATCATTCAAAACACCACAAAAAAATATTCCAATACTCAATTAAATATCTGTTTCATCAATTCCATAAACACTACATGAGTTTTAGTTAGTTCGAATGGCATATCCAGAGAATTGAAATGATCATACCAGATCCTAAACACTATTTTAGGTATATCCTCTTCATAAAATCTCAATTAGAGGTACCCTAACTATAAGTCACACTTTGAAAACTATTGAGCCACTCTAATCTGATCAAAGAGATCATCAATCCTAGGAAAGGGATATTTTTTCTTCACGGTCACTTGATTTAACTTTGGATAGTCGGTACAAAGTTTTAGGATCCCCGACAACCTTCATAGAAAAGAGGATTGATTAATCACATAGTGAAATTCTAGGATGAATAAATCCCTTATCCTCAATATCCTCAAGATGAAGCTTAAGTTATACCAACTCAGGAAGTGTCATATGGTAAGATGACATATAAATGATAATCATTCTAGGGAGTAGGTCAATAGTAAAATCGACCACTCTCTGTTGTGGTAAACTATAAAAATTATTTAAAAAAGCACTCAGAGTATGAAAAAACTACTAAAAGAAGAAAATATCCCATATAAGGGTCAATAACATCAAGAAACATCTTTAAAAACCTATATTATATTACCCTGTTATAAGCAACAAGAGGCCATGCACATCCTAATCTAGAGTCCCAATCACCCTGAAAAACATGAGTGACCCCATTGGTAGATAATAAATAAACCCAATGGTGATAATAGTCTATTTGGTCCTTAACTTTGAAGATCTTATCCATGCCTAAAATCAAGTCTATGATGTAATTATTGAGAACTAAGAAGTCCCACTCCACCTCATGGTCCTTTATCATCACTTGTTATGCCAGGAACATGAAACCTTGTTCATAACTCTTTACCAAAGGTATGGAAATATCCAAAAAAGAATGAAATAATCTCTGAATTCAATCCCAAAACATAGAATATCTTTAATAATATGAATGAGTTATTACCACCTATAACAATAAAAGTTGTAAGAATAAAAAGAAAAATAAACATTGTACCTCTATCTATGGATGGACCTTCTTCAAATTCCTATGGTGCTTACTCCACTGCATAAACACATTTAGTCTTAGCTCCTACATAATATTTCTTAGCCAAATAAACACCCTATTAGCCCAAGGATAAGAACCACCACATTTGGAAGCATCAGTATGGACCTATGATCCCTTTTTTAATTTGTATCCATACTTATTTCCTTTAAATATCTGGTCACAAAAAACATTTCAGTTGGAAAAATTGTCCATAATGATGAAAAGTCTTGGGAGCCTTCGTATAATTAGGCTTGGTATGATAATACCACCAACAATGATATCAAACAACCTAATGATATCTTAAAAAATCCTTTGAAACTATTCTTGAAGAAAAAAGGGTACCTTTGCACTTCCTTTCCTAGCCATAAGATACACCCTCGCTAATGATAGTATCAACTGAAGCTCCTCCCAAACCTATTTTTCCAGCTATGTTGTCCTCTTAAAAATATATCTTACCAACTACCTCCATAAATTTTGGAAGGCACATGAGAATTAACATCAACCAAATATCATCCCTCAACCGAAAATCAAACCTTCAAGCCTTTAGTTAATCATCGGGGACCAGCTCCGGTGCCAGGTGAATCGACTGAGTAAAATTGGTGGAACACTCTAGAACAGTATGTTCTCTATACTATTAGGACAAAAATACTAGTTATTTTCACACATAATTTAAAAGGATAAAACTTATGGTTTAATATTATCTTGAAATAACTCAGGTAAGAACGTCATGAAACTTAGCTCCCACAATAGTGTCCCACCATCTTCATCCTAGTCCCCCAAGAATATACATAGAAAAACCTACCTTAGTGTCCTTAAGAGTCTTCAGGATGTTAAATAACTTATCAATATTTTCAAGCCACTCCTTTGTTTCTTGGGGTATTTTGTCTCCATGAAATATGGTTGGATGATGCTTAGTAAATTCAGATCCATGATCCATTGCACATCTCAGGTTCCAGAGACCTTATTGATCTAGAGTAAGAATAGTGTGTATTAAAACTTACACCAAAGAAGGATCCACTGGATGATTTGACTACATAACTTGTATCACAACTTCCTAACTAAAATTTAGAAGATATATTCTAATAGTCATCATCTAATTAACACAATAAAATAACCAATTAGTCACGAGAAGAATCTAAAATCATAAGACAGACTTTAGGTATCAAAATCAATACTTTAAAATGTTAATAATTCAAAGAAATTATGAATTATTTGAACAATAATGACTCCTTAAGAAATTAAAATTTCCATTTAAATAAACCCCATGTGCAATTAATTCAAATAACCTCAATAACCAAGTCACATGCTTGGAAAAAATCCAATACTACCCAAGGTAACTCAGATTCAGTCAAAAAATTGAGCTATCTAGGCCCCTTTTTTCATATAATAACCAAATTATTAGGATCCTAACTCCTTTATACTAACAAACAAAACCACACCCCAGTAGTTCTAACAACATGACGGGTTCGATATTCTATATGATACTAATTTTTAATGAACCATTCTAGGTCAACCAGAAAAGTCACCCAAAGTGACATGCCACATGGTGAGGTATAACAAAGATAATAAAAATAGGTATTGAATATATCCAAAATAAGAAATATAAACATAGTACAATATTGAAGAAATAGGTATAACATTATACATATGAATAAATCCAAATTAGTTAAACCAGAAAAGTAAAGTAGACCAAACTAAAAAGACTTCATGTGACCATCTATCACCACTAATCCATCCCACTATGAAGGTGACAAACGAAAAGACAACCTGACATACTATATGATGCCCTCTAATTTCCTCAAGTTCTAAGAAACAAGGTCTACAACTACCTAAAGGAAAAAAGCAGGGTGTGAGCATAGACCTCAATAGGATATCACTGAAGAATTTATACAAGTTATAATATCAATAATTCATAAGTTATAACTTTCAAAATAATCCAATTTATAATGAATTTTCACAAATAATATCATTTGTAAACATTTCTTTTATTTTCCAGAAATTCATACCATGTTCACCGAATCCAGGAATATATCAGGTATAAAAGAAACACATGTGAATTAAACATGGGATAAAATATGCATAAAATAAACCATCATGTGAAAAACCAGGTATAAAATAAAAATCACATCATTTTGGATCTATCTTATAGAAATATGTACCAGATATAAAAGAAAACTAAAATAGGAATAAGTTGGTTCAAACCAATATCAAGTCTCGCCACATCCTTTTGATATCACAAAATTATCCCCTAGTGGTGATACACACACCAGGTTCACATATTTATATTTCTTAAAGCATCGATGGTTCCTAATGTTTTAAGTTTTTCCAAAAAAAAATTCCAAAATCCATGATCACATTTAATAAAACCCTTTTTCACTAAATATAATGAATTTTAATGAACAAACCAAAGGGAACAAAAAGAATATATATAAATTCATGAATTACTAATGCAATCATCGATAAACTTTCCTTAAGAAATATGGAAAACAATCTACCTTCAATAATAGAGATCGAAAAACCATAGATCATCTTTCGAAAGACAAGGCACAGAAAAAAATGCGAATGATATATTAGAAAATACCAATCCATACAATCACAACCATTGTCACCATCGTGACCAAAGGCAACAAATAAGTATAAAGGCTGCTTATCAGGGATATACAGTGCAAACACCATAGGAATCAAACAATGAAAGAAGTGACATGGAAGGAGGTTGATCACCCAAAATTTCCCAAAATCACCATAGAATTCAAGAGGAAACCCAACACACCAAATCAAAAAAATATTTAGGTGCGCATAATGTATAAAACTATTGGACCTAAGGAATTCACATTGATAAGCCCTTTCATGGTGTGAAATCTCACGTATTAAAAGTATGAAAAAAAAGGCATCACCTTGATTAAATTAGAACCTGAACGATGTTTTCACAGTGTGTAATAATTTCAAACCCTATAATATTTTTATTCCCAACACAAGATTCATGACATATTCCATTCAACAAATTCACATCATAAAACCCATTCATAATATTAAAGTTTCCAACACATAGTACTCATCTTAGTTTTCCATAGAAAGCCTATGAACCAAAAATTAAGGTACTTTAGTCTCAAGGAACACCCTATAAATCCATATAAACATTTATAATTGGACTCCATTAGTTCAAAAAAACATACAACCCTAAAATTTTGGACGTTTTACCTAGAAAAGGCTCTATATTCCTTAGAAGCTCACAATGCACCCAAAAAAATAAAAATGATAAATAAATGATAAAGATTACCTGAATGAAGGTAAAAGTGTGTCAATTATCTTGATTATACCCATATGATCATATTATAATCTTTTATTATTATCACTTATGTTTAACCTTACTAAGCATATGATATCCCCCTATATTATGTTTCAATTTCCCTAGGTTCTGAAGATAATAAAAGTATGAAATGTCTAGAAGAGTATATTACATTGAGAATTAATGGGAGATGTTAAATACTTTCCATGGATTAAATAATTTCTTATATAATGGGAAAAATTTCTATTAGTTTGAAAATAAATGAGCTTTTTTATTTAATATTTTTTCCTAATTATCTAAAATTATAAACCTAAAAGGTATTAAGAATGTAATGTAATGAAATATTTTCATTAATTCATGTAATTGAGATAGTCACATTCGTAAGGCGTTATAGTTTACATTATAGGAGGGTTTAGATAACTTTAGAAATTAAGGTGTTAGTTGAGGTTAATTTAAGGGTTTATAAGTTAAGTTAGATCATAATTTCAAAGAGTAGATAACTCTTTAGGTTACTTGAGTTAAAATTAAATATTTTAGGGATTTGGATAAGATAAAATTGGTGAAAAATATAAGGAAAAATATAATTAATAAGTATAAGTATATGATAATATCCTTAAATTTATTTATATATATATTGTGTGGTTTTTTGTGAAATAACATCCATTTATGGATATTACATGTGTATACTGGATCTATCACATTTTTTTGTAGGGGTAATAACCTTGAAATGGTTGTGTTGTATATTAGCTGAATTGTCACCTCATGCATGAAAAAGTGTCCAAAATATACACCTTTTTTAAATCTAATAGGGGATATTATTTAGTTAATCACATTATCTTCATAATACATTAAAAATGATTTATTATGTAAAGGAATTTGGATAAAAAGTGTAAGATAAATGAAACTAAATAACTCTAAATTAAACCAAGAGTGATTTATGTTGAAATCAAATACAATATAAATCATTCAACAAGTAAGAAATATTGAGGTTGAATTTTTCATGTAATTATCATAAAATAATTATCTTATAGAATTAATTATTCATCGCACATGATTTACTCCTTAAGGTTTTATAAATAGATGAATATTGAAGGAACAAAGTAATCAATGTATATCATGAACAATATAGATATTGTCCCAACAAGAAACCTAATGGTATAATATTTGGAGAGATAAATTTTGTGATTATACAAAACTGACTATCAGTAATTATTATTAATGATGTATACTTAGTTGTGTTTCTAAAAAAATAAGAATTGAATGATGGAGTCTCATAAAATTTCATGTGATGAATATGCAGAAGTAAAAAATATTGAATTCCTACATGTTGAAAATATGGAAAGAAGAAGCAAGTAAAATTTCTAAAAGGAACATGAAGATGTTTTATCTATGAAAAATGATGGAATAGAAAAAATAATAATTGGGGAAAAGTGAAGAGCTCAATAGAACGGTTAAAGTAAAAAAGAGTTCATCCCAAAGTACCATTGAAAATTCATTATCTTAAATTTAGAGAACTTGGACATTATCCAAGCCAATTACTCAATCCATGAGCTAACAAGTATTATATGCATCAAAAAATTTAAACATAAGGGAATGACTATAAAAGCATAACTATAGAAGTGAGTTTCAAAGATATTGTGGAGTGAGGAACACTGATCACCCACTCAAGAACTATGAGTATTGTATTAATATTTTGTTAAACATACTCCTTTATACCTAGTGTATTTTATAATTGATGTTATTAATATTTTAATAACTTATTAAATATTCCCTTTACTGTTTTTATATGAAATTCATATAATTTGTGTGAAATATTAATGTTTAAATATTAAATATAATTTTAGAGCACTATTTGAATTCATCCATATTCAAGTCTATTTAATGTTTTAATTATATCTTTCACCCTACTTGTACAAATTGAATTATTCCTGTTTTTTAGGGTTCCTTACTCAAATTCCAATATGTCATTAGAAGGTACCTTTGGCCAAATTGTCCATTTGGAGGGTCATATGGTTCACAAAGAAGACCCAAAGAATCTGCGGAGAAATGGGACCAGCCATAATAATTTAGCTACTGGTCTAAATATAGAAGCCCAAATTTTATTAAACTCCACCATATGTTCTTTATTGTCCAAAATAATCATGGATAAAAATTTCAGGGCCCAACTCCATTAAAAAGGGTCCCAAATGAAGCTTTTAAGTCCATCCCGCCATTCTGTCCGGGAAATGAAATCAGCACACCAAAATTGACTTTTCTCATCATCTAGTAGTAAGATAAAACTGATAATTTTTAGTGTAAAATAGGACAAATAGTTGGAAGAATTTGTTGAATAAACCATTCGTATTTTAAGGCATCTTTATATTAAATAATCCGTTCACATTTAGTCCATTAAAATAGTCTGGATTGAAATGGACAGATTAATATTGTTTAATCAAACAGCCATAACTTTTTTCACATAAGTCCAAATGCCTCCAAATTTTGATAGTAGTCTTCCAAAATTATTATATAAAACTTTGAAGAAGGAGATATCTTGAGATTCAGCTTTCTAGATGACCAAATTATCGATCCAATTGGAGGACTAGTTTGGGAATGCAAACAGTCCACCACCTTCGGCTATAAATACATACCCTCCAATTATTTCAAAGGAGTTGGAATTTCAGAAGAGAGGAGCACATATTGGAATGAAAAAATCATTTTCAAGGTCTTGGGAGCACCTGAAATACTCAATTTTCCACTTGATAGACCTTTCCTCCTCTCTTTGTTTTCATTTACTTTTGTGTTCTTCTTTGTTGTAATCTTGTAAGTATTTCTTTTGTAATTATATTTTAATGCAAGTTTCTTCTTAAATATCTCTTATTCTAATCAACATTATGTAGTTTAATTTTATTTTTCTCAAAATAGTTTAAATACATTTGAATCCTCTTCCCTTCTTTTGCTTTCTCATTCAATCTAAAGTCATTATTTAATTCCCTTCATTGTTTGTGTGTGTGTTCGACACACCACTCTTTTCTTATCCCTTTATTTTTCTTATCTTCTTAATTTATCATCATAATAATTATAACCAGATTACTAATCATTTAAATGTCTGATTAAATCTACCATTGGGGTGAGTTATAATTTTGGGATATTAAGTGATTGAGAGCCTTTTCTCGATGAGTATTCTTTGAGTTAATATTGTGTATGTTGAACATTATATGTCATGGATTAGTGACATGTTTTGTTTAGTATGTGGATTCCATGGATTATTGGAACCAAAAATACACTACCATAAACAAGTAATGGTAATTATTAGAACCCTAAGTTAAGTTATAGTTTGGATTAAAGCTTTAACACTTGGGAATTCTGATCAAGATCATCTTGTGAAGTGGGTATTAATTTAATGTAATATAAAGAAAAGCTCAAGGATATCATAAGCTTAAATCCCAAATAATGAACTCACCTCAATCTTTATCAATTTTTTAAATCAAACATCATCCATGAACTATTTCACAAGCTCTGTAAACAAACCCCTGAATCAAAATACAATTAACTAAAAACAACCAACTATAAAAAAGTATCATCGTTGAGGATTCGACCCGAGTGCTACTATACACATTATAAGAGAATTAGAACCTTGATCGGTCGATAGGAAAAAATCAGCCTCAATTTCAAATGGTGTTTTTTCCGGGGAATGGTGCAATTAAGTAGTCATTAGTTTCTAATTATTTTTAAAAAACAAAAAAAAATTAAAAAAAATTGAAAAAAAACACAAAGGAAACCCCATCTTCATATTTCTTCCAACATCTCTCTGAATGCCCCGTAGCCTCCCAAAAAATCTCACATATTTTTTTGACCTTTAAATTGAGCGAACACTTCGCCAACTTAGGAGGAATATTAGGTATAATCAAATAATTCAAGAACCAGTCCTTGTCCAACCAATTGAATTAGATATGGACAATCCTAAGGAACAAACACTTAAAGAACTTGTTTCCCCTGATATTAATTACCAACCTCTTGGTATTCAATATCCAAACATAGAATCTTAATTCAAACTCAAATCTGGTTTGATTCATCTTCTTCCTCATTTCCACGGGCTAGCCGGTGAGGATCCGCATCTCCACCTTAAAGAGTTCCAAGTGGTGTGATCTACCATGAAACCTCAAGGGGTTTCTGAAGAACAAATCAAACTCTGAGCATTTTATTTCTCCCTAGATGACACTGCTAAGTCATAGATCTACTACCTTCCTACTTGTTCCATAACCACATGGAATGATATAAAGTGACTCTTCTTAGAGAAATTCTTTCCTGCTTCTCGTACTGCTTCTATCCGAAAGGAAATAAGTGGTATTCGTCAATTCCCAAGTGAATCGCTCCATGAGTACTGGGAGAGGTTCAAAAATCTTGTTGCAACCTACCCACACCACTAAATCCTTGATCATATCTTGATCCAATACTTCTATGAGGGGTTATTTTCTATAAAGATAACCCTCATTGATGCTGCAAGTGGTGGTGCTCTTATTGATAAAACTCTCACAGCTACAAGATATATCATAATCAATATGGCTACAAACACACAACAATTCCATACTCAAGCACATGATCAAGTCAAACAAGGCCAAGATAATCAATCAATAAAGCCGAATAAGATGAAAGAGTGGATGAGTGAACTTACAGGTCTTGTGTGACAACTAGTTGTGGCTACCAAATCCCCAACCTCGTCTTCTCCACAATCAATGTTTCATGGACCTGTCAAAAATTGTGGAATCTGCAACTCTCCATCTCATCCAACTGACACATGTCCACAACTTCAAGAGGATAAATCTGATTCATCTGTACCAATGGAGATCAATGTAGCATATTCTTAGCGGAACCCCAACCCTCAATAATTAGGTCAGTTTGTTAGAAACTTCATCCAACCCCATTCTAAGCCTTTCTCTTCTACATATAACCCTAACTTGAGATATGGGAATCCCATTTCTCATCCCCCTTAATTACTTCCTCAAAACCCAAACCAGTTTCAATATGTTCAAGGTGTTGGTAACTTCCAACAACCCTATCCTTTTGTTCCTCAACAACAAAGGAATAATTCTCTTCCAGGATTCCATTATCCAAGTGATCCTTCTCAATTCCCAAACCAATACAATCACTTTCCCAAGAACCAAAATCAAGGCAATCCCAATCCTGGACAGACCTATTATTCTAAGAACCCATGGGAAAGTTCAGTGGAAGATCTTGCCTCCTTCACCTGTTCCAGCCTCAAAAACATTGAAACACAAATTGGTCAACTTGCATCTCACCTGAGCCAGAAAAAAACAATCAATTTCTTCCCAACTCCCAACTCAACCATTACCCAACCCCAAGGGTAATTTAAGTGCAATTGCACTTAGATCGGAAAATAAAATTTCTATGCCTCATGTTGAGTCCTCTAAACCTCCTTTCAATGTTGACCTAGAAAATGAAAAGAAAAATAAATATGAAAAGGAATATATATACATTCTTTCACCTCCTTCCATTCCACTTAAGAGTCCAATTCCTTTTCCTCAATCCGTTTCTAAGCCAAATAAGTCCTTTGAACCCGATCCTGAAATGCTCGACATGTTTAGACATGTTGAAGTCAACATACCCCTCTTAGATGCCATAAAATAAATCCCTAAGTATGCCAAGTTTATTAAGGAATTGTGCACCCACAAGAGGAAACTCAGGACCTTTGAAAATGTTTCCACCCAGCTGTCTATTCCCATAAAGTGCAAGGATCCAGGGACCTTTATAGTTCCATGCCAAATTGGAAGTTCCAACTTCGATGATGCACTTATAGACCTAGGAGACTCAATTAATTTCATGACCAAATCTATCTTCTCCAACCTCGGTCTAAGTCCCTTTCATCCAACGGGTGTTGTCATTCAGTTAACCAATCGAAGCATTGCTAGTCCTGAGGGTATAATCATGGATTTCCTTGTTCGTGTCAATGATCTTATCGTCCCTGCTGATTTTTATGTCCTTAACATGGAAGGTGAGACAAACTCTTCTCGATCTACCCTAATTCTTGGAAGACCATTCATAATTACTGTTAGAACCAATATTTATGTCCATTCAGGCATCTTATCCATGGAATTTGGGGACCAACTAGTCAAGTTCAACATTTTCCAAGCCATTTGATACCCATCTGAGGATCACTCTTTATTCTCAATCCAGGCTTCTGAAGATACTTTTGAGAGTCAATTGAACCCTATTCTATCATGTTCATCATGTTCTAATGAGAAAGGATCTTGTGAAATCTGCACCATGATTAACCAAGTTATAAATGGTGAAGTTGATGTTGACCTATCATTCATAGACTCCATCAATCTAGAGGAACTTGAAAACTCTTTTGAATCCCACATCAACTTTGATCTCTACTGCTCCACATTGGACAATATCAAGGAAAATGAATCTGAAGCGACTGAAGTCCCTTCCTCCATTCCTGAGTTTTTTAGCCCAAAAATGAAAGATGAGACTGATCTGAAACCTCTTCCTACACACTTGAAATATGCATTACTTTTCCATGATCACTCATATCCTGTCATTATCTCTGCTTAATTTACTGAAACTGAGGAGTCCAAACTTGTTCAGGTGTTAGAGGAAAACAAAAATACCTTAGGTTGGACCCTAGATAACATACCAGGAATCAACCCTTCTCTTTTCATGCATCACATCCATCTTGAGGAATCATCCAAATCAATTAGACAACCACAAAGAAGACTCAATCCACTCATACTTGAGGTAGTTAGGGAAGAGATCACCAAGATTCTTCAAGCTGGTATTATCTATCCAATTTTTTATAGTGAATGGGTTATTCCAATTCAATTTGTACCTAAGAAGGGTGGGATAACTATTGTCACAAATTAACATGGGGAGGTAGTCACAACTCGAGTGAAAAACAAATGGCGTGTGTGCATCGACTAGAGAAAATTTAATGTTGAAACAAGAAAAGATCACTACCCTCTTTTATTCCTTGATCAAATTTAGGAACGATTATCAGTAAATTCACACTATTTCTTTCTTTATAGATACACTGGCTACTTACAAATCCCAATTGCACCTCAGGAAAAAGAAAAGACTACTTTCACATGCCCCTTTGGAACATATGCATATAGAAGAATACCTTTTGGCCTTTTCAATTCTCCTGTAACATTCTAGAGGTGTATGATGAGTATCGTTTCTGAATTCATATAACATTGCATGGAGGTCTTCATGGATAACTTTACCATTTATGTTGAGTCATTTGAATCTTGTTTGAATTCACTCTCTCTAGTCCTTCAAAAGTGTGTCAAGTGTAACCTTGTGTTAAATTTTGAAAAATGTCACTTCATGGTTGCAAATGGGATTGTTCTAGGGCACATAGTTTCAAAAGATGGAATTGAAGTTGATCCTAACAAAATTAAAGTGATCCAATCACTTCCTGAACCCACTTCTATTCGAGACATCCGTTCATTCCTTGGTCATGTTAGTTTATGTCGGTGATTCATCCTTAACTTCAGTAGGATTTCCCTCCCACTCACTTGGTTGCTCCAAAATGATGTCACCTTCCATTTCGATGTGGTTTGTAAGAGAGCCTTCATTGAACTAAAAAATGCTCTTACATCTGCCCCGATAATCTAACCCCTAGATTGGTCCTTACCCTTTGAGTTGATGTGTGATGCTTCTGATAGATTCTTTGGGGTTGTTCTTGGTAAAAGAAGATAAAATATTCCTCATTTCATATATTATGCCTCAAAAACATTGGATGAAACTAAATATCACTACACTATCACTGAAAATGAACTTTTAGCAGTGTTTTTTGCCTTAGATAAATTTCGGCCCTATCTCTTGGGTGCCAAAATCATCATCTTCACAGACTATTCTGCTATAAAGTTCTTACTCAATAAAAGTGATTCCAAACCGAGGCTAATAAGACGGATCCTAACGCTCCAAGAGTTTGAACTTGAAATCAAAGATATTCCAGGAAAAGAAAACCATGTGGCTGATCACTTGAATAGAATTTATAATTATTCTCATTCTGAAATAATTGATCCATAATTTCCAACTGAGCACCTTTTATCTCTCACTCCAAAAATACCATGGTATGCCCCAATTGTAAATTACTTGGTTTTTGGTGTTTTTCCTGAAAAGTTTTCAAAAGAACAAAAAATAAAGTTGAAAAGTGATTCAAAATACTATTTTTAGGAAGAAAATAAAGTTTGGAAAACTGGGTCAGACATGGTAATTAGAAAATGTGTGGATGAGAATGAACATTCCTCCATCTTAGAATTTCGCCACTCACTTTCTAGAGGTGGCCACTTTGGAACACAAAGGACCTCCCAAAAGGTTCTAGACTCTAGATTCTTTTGGCCTTCACTCTTCAAGGAATCACATGAGTTTTTTCAATCATGTACCACTTGCCAAAAGTTTGGCACAATTTCAAATAAAAATGAAATGCCCCAAAAGCCTTTAATTTTCTGTGAGATCTTCAATGTTTGGGGCATTGATATCATGGGACCATTTCCTCCTTCCAATGGATTCTCATACATCGTTCTTCTGGTCTATTATGTTTCTAGGTGGGTCGAGGCCAAACCCACTAGAAATGATGATTCAAATACTGTTAGTGAGTTCCTAAAGACACACATCTTCCATCAATTTGGCACACTATGTGCCTTGATCAGTGACTTAGGAACCCATTTTTGTGATAAAACCATGGAATCTCTTTTGGAAAAGAATGGGGTTGTACATAAAACATCAAATGAATATCACCCCCAGACAAATAATGTGGATTAACTGTCTAATAGAGAAGTGAGAAGAGTTCTTGAGAGAATTGTAAAACCCACTAGGAAAGGTTGTCCTGAAAGACTTGGTGAAGCACTTTGGGCTTATATAACTTCCTATAAAACACCCATTGGGATGTCTCCCTTTAGGCTAGTTTTTGGTAAAGAATGTCATTTACCAGTTGAAATCCAATATAAGTCTTTTTGGGTTGTTAAAACCTATAAATTTGATTTTGAAAAATCTGGTGAAGAAAGATTGTTGCAATTGTTTGAGCTGGAGGAGCTTTGACTTGATTCCTATGAGAATTCCAATATGTACAAAGAAAAGGATAAGTTACTACATGAAAAACAAATCCTGATAAATGTATTTCATGAAGGATAAAAGGTAATGATTTTCAACTCTTGATTTTAGATTCACCCATGTAAGCTTAATTCTCGTTGGGAATGTCCTTTTGTTATTAATAATTTTTACCCATTTGGTGTGGTACAAGTCCAAGAACCCTATTCAAAAAGGACATTCACAATTAATGTACATCAGTTAAATCATCACCATGAGAGGACACACAATCCTGGAACCACATCAACTTCCATCGAATCCCCAACTTCTACAGCTGACCCACCACCAGATAGAGACTACGACCCACAAAATCCAAACCATGGGGCACCTCTTTCCGTTTAACTCATGTTATCTCTCTCTCTCTCATTCTCTTTCTTCTTCTTCCTCCCCCATTCTCATTTTTTACCACTTTCCTCATCACATTTGTTTTATTTACTCTTTCTTTTTTTTGTGGGCATGTCTTTATAAAAAACAAAAAAAACCTAAAAAACAAAAAAAAATTAAAAAACATATATATAAAAAAGAGTCATATTTACTCACCATCTAGTTTTGAAATTTTGTCCAACCATTTTGGGGAGTCAAAATAAATGGTTTCATCTCACAAATCTTGTGTTTTCATCATATAGTTGGATAATGAATATTGTGTCAAAACCAAATAATTTTGAATGCTCAATTTTTGTTTTGGAAAATGATTTTACCCACCTGTGAGAAACAACATTAGATTTCATGCCAAGGCCACCTAGGGCCATCTTTTCAAAATGTGTGTTTTTTACCCTCATTTGTGAGTCTTGAGTTTGTGGAACTTTGAGCTGAATTTCCTACTTTATAGTGCATTAATATGATAGAGGTATTTTCTGAACCACATGAGAATCACAATAGCCAAATAGCCTCTCATTTCCCTTACATTAATCCTCCTTTTGAAAGCCCCTTAGAGCATATGAAAACCTTTTATTTGATAACCACATTAAAATCCCAATACCTTTTCCCACCTAATATCAACATGGATTTTCATTGCATAATTTTTTAAAATTTAAGTGTGGGGGAATGGATTCCATTTCGGGTACCCTTTTTTGATATCACCATGTTATCATATGCTTAAGGGAAAGCATCAATTTCAGTGTGTGGGAGAGGTTATCCTTCAGATGGGTTTGGGAATGTATATATTTTTATCTTGTATAATGGAAAATTGTTCAAAAAATTCAAAAAAAATCAAAACAATCAAAAAAAATAAAAATAAGAATGGGTTATGTCTTGGGTGGGTCAAAAATCACTCTTCATCAACTTTTGATATTGTTATAACTATTACAATTAGTGTCATGAGGAGATCAATCATGGGTTGGGAGATGAGTGTGAGATCTATTTCAAGTTAAACTTTTGAAAAATTCAAAAAAAAATTGATGAACACTTATGTCATTGGGATAAGTTTTTTGTTTTGTAAATATTTCATCTTATCATTACCTTAAAATTTTCTTCAAATTTTGTGTCTTAATTTAGACAATTGTTCCCTTGTAAATATGTGTTTCAATTTATTTCCATGTCTCATTTCAAAAAAATGTATATTGATTTTTCCATTTTGTTGTTTTACCCCCTTTTTTATCTTTTAGATATCATCTTCCTACCGTACCATAGCCACAGAAAAACCCCTAAAAATACATCTTAATTTTTGAGAACATTAGTATAGGGAGTGGAATCTGATATCTCTTACAAACTCTAAGATTTTCACTTTTGTTTGGTGAATGAGTGAAGCTCCATAAATTAATTTTATCATCTTGAGAGGAGTAAGTTTTGTGTTCCACTATTTTCCATTTCTAAATTTGACAATGAAAAAAAAATTGTTTTTGGAACATTGTTTCTATAACAACTTGTGGTGGAATTCAATATGGATGAGTGAAATTGTCTAAACCTCCCCTCAGTGGGAAAACAAAATTTTAATATTTGTTGGTGAGTAAAAATGATTTTGTCATGTTTTTATATTTATTGTACATGAGGACATGAACAAGACTAAGTGTGGGAGAGTTGATTTTATTAATATTTTAATAACTTATTATATACTCCCTTTACTGATTTTATATGAAATTTGTATAATTTGTGTGAAATATTAATGTTTAAATATTAAATATAATTTTAGAGCACTATTTGAATTTATCCAGATTCAATTATTTTTAATTCTTTTAATTATATATCTCACCCTACTTATACAAATTTAATTATTCCTATTTTTTAGGGTTCCTTACTCACATTCCAACATTTCATTAGTAGGGACCTTTTTCCAAATCTTCCATTTGGAGGGTCATGTGGTCCACACAAGAAGACCCAAAGAATCTGTGAAGAAACTGGACCAGTCATGATTATTGATTTACTGGTCTAAATCCCAAATTCTAAATTTTATTAAACTCCACCATATGTTCTTGATTATCCAAAAGAATCACGAATAAAAATTTCAGAGCCCAAATCCATTTAAAAGGGGCCCAAATTAAGCTTTGAAGTCCATCCCACCATTTTGTCTGGTAAATGAAATCAGCAAACCAAAATTGACTTTTCTCATCATATAATAATCAAATAAAACTGATCCTTTGTAGTTTGAAAGAGTAAAAATAGGCTGCTTACTTTATTGAAGAAACCATTTTGGATTTTAAGTCATCTTAATATTAAAAAATCCGTTCACATTTATGCCATTAAAAAAGTATGGATTGAAATGGAAAGATTAATATTATTTAATAAAACTGCAATAACTTTGTCTCCATAAGTCCAAATGCCTAAAAATGTTGAGATTAGTCATAAAACATTATTATATACAACTTTTAAGAAGGATATATCTCGATATTCAGATGTATGGATGTCCAAATCGTCGATCCAATTTGAGGGGAAGTTTTGGAATGAAAACAGTCTACCACCTTGGGCTATAAATATATCCCTTCCTCTCCATTCAAAGGATTTAGAATTTAAGAATATAGGAGTACATATTGGCACGGAAAAATCCTTTACAAGGGCTCGGGAGGACCTTCCATACTCAAGTTTCCACTTGAGAGACCTTTCCTCCTCTCTTTGTTTTCATTTACTATTGTGTTCTTCTTTGTTGTAATCTTGTAAGTCTTTCTTTTATAATTATATTTTAATGAAAGTTTATTCTTCAATATCTCTTATTCTAATCCAAATTATTTAGTTTAATATTAATTTTCTTAAAATAGTTTAAATACATCTGAATCCCCTTCCCTTCTTTTGCTTTCTCATTCAATCTAAAGTCGATATTTAATTCCCTTCATCGTTTGTGTGTGTGTTTGACGCACCACTCTTTTATTATCCCTTTATTTTTCTTATCTTCTTAATTTATTATCATTGTAATTATAACCATATTAATAATCATTTAAATGGATGAGTAAATATACCATTGGGGTGAGTTATAATTTTGGGATATTATGTGATTGATATCCTTTACTCGATGGGTATTCTTTGAGTTAATATTGTGTATGTTGAACTTTATATGTCATGGATTAATGACATGTTTTGTTTAATATGTGGATTCCATGGATTATTGGAACCAAAAATATACTACCATAAACAAGTGATGGTAATTATTATAACCCTAAGTTAAGTTATGGATTGGATTAAAGTTTTAACACTTGGGAATTCCGATCAAGATCATCTTGTGAAGTGGGTATTAATTTAATGAAATATAAAGAAAATCTCAAGGATATCATAAGTTTAAAACCCCAATAATGTACTCACCCTAATCTTTATCAATTTGTTAAATCAAATATAATCCATAAATTATTTTATAAGCTCTGCAAACAAATCCCCCAATCAGAATAAAATTAACTAAAAACAACCGACTATAAAAAGGTATCATCACCGAGGATTCGACCTGAGTGTTGTTATACACATTAGCAGAGCACCGGAACCTTGACCGGTCGATAGGCGACAATCAGCCGTGATTTCAATAATAATATCAAATAACCACCATTATAAATAGATGTTGAATTATTAATCAAAAAATTTAGTGGTATGATTATTATACTCTAACTAAATAACACCTCTCTAATATATTTTTATAGGAATATTATTCCTATAAATCCTATTATCCTTCTTTTAGTCAAATTTTATGTTATATTAGGCTTGGATTGGTTCTCTTGAAATTTAGGCCATGATAATTTTCAAGATAATAAAATCAAATAAAAAATAACCCATAATCAATTATTTATAAAAATCTTACTATAACCTCCCTATGAAATATTACTCCCATATATAGGGGTATTTAACACAAATGGTTATAAAAAAACTCAACATTAGTAATAATCCTATTATGAGGGTTAAGATGAGTTCACTAGTCATTAAAAGGATGGCGAGGATGGAACCTACTTATGAACTATAATATGAACCATGTCAATATTATGCAAAACCATAACTATTTTTTTAATCAAGAATAACTAAAATTGTGAGGAAACAATTTATTTACAAGATAATGTAATGACCTGAAATTTAATAATGTATTTAGGCTAAATAAATATTATTTTAATAGATTATTATACACACAAACTTGAACTAAAAGGATCAATAAAATATAAAATAAGTAAATTATAAAAAAATAAAAACTATGGTAGATAAAAGTATAATAACCAATTAAAAATTCATAGAAAATAGGATTAATAACTCTTCAAGTTTTAAAAGGGAATTTTTCAATAAAATAAGTTTTCCTTTGTATATTATATTTTTATTTAAAAGATAAATTTATACATTTTATAATTTAAATTCGAAAAAATTAACTTCATTTTTTGATTAATCATTTTAATATTATCTTAGGATAAATTTTTGAAAATTTTCTTAAATAATTGATTTTTAAGTGAATAGTGAAAATATACCAATTTTGTTAATACTATTATTTTTACAACATAGAAGTTTTTTAAACATTGTTTTTCTATAAAATATATATTTATAAAGTAAAATATTTCATTAAAAATAATATATTTAATTAACAAAACCCATGCTTAATGTTTTGTAAAATTAAGTAAATTTTTAGTCTAGAAACTATTTTTTTCACTTATATTAAAAATTAGTTTTCATCACTTATAGAAATTAATTCAAAAAATAGGTTTCATATTTTATATAAAAAAATTCATATTATTTAATAAGTTTAATTTCATTTTTAGGAATAAAATTATGATTACAAGGAGTTGATCTAATGACCAAGATAATGATAAAACTTTTATTTACAATGAATTGTTTTATTAATATTATGATTTTTTATAAATTTGTCTATTTTTAAAAATAATTTTAATATAATTTGTATACCTGTAATTAAATATATTATCATTTATTCAATTATTAATCAACACCAAATAATATTAGGAATACTTAATTGTGAAAAAAACATTTTTTTTCAAACAGAATTTTCAATATATGTAATGTTTTAATTTAAAAGATAATTTTATATTATTTAGAAATCGAATTAGATTAAATAGAAATTGAATTTATATTTATCACACCTATAAGATTTATTATTTTATATTTTTATTAAAGAATAAGTTACTTGGGTAAAAACTAGTCACCTATGTAAAAAGAGAGTGATAAAAATAAACGTACAAGAGAAAATGAATTCAAATATGTTTAAAACATGTGTAGAAGTAATTGGTTAAGGATTATTCATCCTAATATCACCCCAAAATCCATTATTTATATCCTTTGGAGTCTTTTATCCTTGAATAATTTAGTGATATAATTGAAAAGTAAAGTGTATTCACAAAATTTCTATTTTATTCACTTATAAAATGGGGTCTGAAATCTCGTAGGGAGTCATTAATTTCCTACGGGGCTAAAAAATTAATAAATAATAAAATAAAAAAACTAACTATAAATATGGTACTTTAAATGTTTGAGTTTCAAAATCATATGGACTATTAGTATGTTCCAAATTAATTGAAGAAATAGAAATTTCAATTGTTTTATTGTTTGGAAAAAGAGGAAGAGTGAAGCAAAAACTATGTCTGAATTCAAGAGATGAGGTATGTTAGGGTCATTGATATTCAGGCTTGTGCACTAGGAATCAATTTATTATGAGTTCATTCATATTTTTTATTGGAATTGGGTTAGAGTGGATCATTGGTCTGGGTACCCTATGTTAATCATGTGATTGCACCATTAGAATGGTCCTCTAGTAGGTGAAATCACAAAACTAGGAAACCCAAAAACCTATTTAAACATAACTAACCTATATTTCATACTGGGAATACAAAAAAAATGTAAATAAATTGGTTTAATAAAATTATATTTCCTTAATCACAAGCAATGGTCATACTATTGCAAAAAGAAGAATAATGGAGGTGATAATCGGAGTTGCTATAATTTAAAAAAAGAATAATAAAAATAAATAATCCCAAACAGCACTTCCCCCAATAATCACATCACCTGGAATATAAATTACTACTTTCTCATGATATGCATTATGAGAATGAGTAGCATG
This sequence comes from Viscum album, assembly GCA_963277665.1. NCBI lineage: Eukaryota > Viridiplantae > Streptophyta > Magnoliopsida > Santalales > Viscaceae > Viscum > Viscum album. Next base: position 1,026,281,347 of record OY728145.1, read on the forward strand.
GATACCCAATAAGGAATGGTGATGAAGAACGATGGTGAAATAAGGATCTACAGTGGCGTACACATTGTTTGGAAGTCCTCCCACACTCCCCTAAATCATAGAGGTTTTCTAGTGTGAAGTTGAGGGAATGAATATATAGGTTCTTCATCGAACCATCTATTTTTTTATCTTTTTTTCTAATTTTATGAAATGATCACGACGTGTAATCCGTGTCAATGGTGAATTTTTCATATCTTATTTGCCTAATAAAGTTCACATCGGGTATAATGTACACAACATGTATTATATTTCCATAGAATTTAGTCTTTAATGACTTGAAATGGGTGTTGGAGGATTCTAATAATGAAATCACATCATTTAATTAAATACACAACATGTAAATTTCCTTCTCAAGTTCGATAGCATGTTTCACCTTTATGTAATTTTTTCATTTGGATTCAAAATATATGGTGTCATACCACGAGAATATTTCACTCAAAAAATTGCATGTTTTTTAAAACAAAATAAATAAATAATATATCCTTACATAAAACACAAAAAAAATAAAAATTTCCAAAATTTTGAAAGAATAATCACTTAAATATAGAAATTAATTTTTTTAAACACTCTAAAATGTATACATGAAACAAATTTATCAATATCACTTACAGCCTTTCAATACTCCACTTTACTTTAGAAATATATTTTAAAACCTACCCAATTTTCCACTCCTATAATTCCATTGAATTTTATAAAGCCCGTGTTTACTACATGTTATCTTAATTCATTCAATTATAAGGAGTTCTTTAGGAGGAAGTTTATGGTTTCGATTCAAGTATTACTTAGTCCTTACCTTTTTTTCTTAATAATTATTTTCTAAAAATACCAAAAAAATAGTAAAATAATGACAAAAATATCAATATTATACTAAATATATATTATATCATTGGAAAACCCATTATTTATTCCATTTTATCTTCTTATAAAACCAATTGAATATCAATTATGCATTATACAGACTACCTTCTCCACAATGTAATTTTTTTCATTTCTAATATTGATCTTATTTATTTATGCAAACCATATAAAATATGTTTCAAAAACTTAAAAACAACTAAATAATATCATTATTTTTCTATTATAATGATATTGTTCACTTCATTTACTATATTCACCCTTTGAGATGAAACATGTTCATGTTTAGGGTTAGTTTAATAACCTACATGAAAAATGATATCTTTTTTTAAAAAGCAAGAAGAAGGCTTAGTATTATTAAAAGAAAAATCTACAAGAGTTGGAAGGAGAGAAATTTAAATCTATCACATTGAAAAATGTTCATCAGCTCACCTGGTATGTTGAAGTAATGCTTGCAAGTCCTTTCCAAGGATTTTTTATTGGAAAGAGAATCAGCAAGTTGATTTTCCTCCCAATAGGTGTGCATGATGATATAGCTCATGGAGTCTAAGGAAGTAAGTCATCTATTCCATTTAGTAGTAAGATTCCAGGCGAGATTTATTTGACCTCGCCGCACCACTTGAAAAATTATAGTTGAGTCACTTTCAAACCAAACATGATTCCAGCCTCTTTGCCGAGTAAGAACAATGACATTAATAAGTCCCTGCATTTCGGCTTCAAGTGTTGTAGCATGACCGCATGATCCGTACTCCCCCACCAGAAAATCACCATTGTGATCTCTAAAAGTAAAACCATATCAAGCAGGACTAGGGTTTCCCCTCGAGGCTCCATCCATGTTGCATTTTATCCAACCAAGAACTGGAGACAACCATAATACTTCAATGGTTCTAATAGGTTTAGGGTAATTATCTTGAAGGTTTAGCTTCCTAAGGATTGCAAGATCCCTGACCGAGTTATGATAGCAATCATCATGCAGAGAATTGTCTTGTTGAGCCACAAATAAGACGGTGGAAAGAGCGTTTTTTATTGATAATAGGTTCACCATGCTTTCATTTATTTCTTCTATTCCAGACAATATGGAATACCTCTACACATGCAATTATAAAGAGGGTATGGACCTACTTTGATAGCTGGACAGCAAGCAGGTCAAGCAGAAATTCAGAGAGAGAGCTGGTTTGCAGGCAGTGTACTATTAGAGATGATTATGGGAACATAAATACTATTTATATTTAAGTTAATAAGTAAATAATTTTAATTTTATGGTTTTGTAAAGGTTATATTATATATTTAAATTGTTATTAAAATACCAAATTTGATTACTAAAATTACTAAAATAAGTTGTCACTAATTAAATTTTCATAAAAACATAAGAAAAATTTTCATAATAATTAAATAACATATGATGATATATGGTCTATATTAAATTAAATAAATATTAATAAGGTTCCAAATATATTATATAATAAACGTTTTTTGATTATTCAGGAAGTTAGGCACATGAAAATAATGATTCTGGAACACGGTAAAGGTTTCTTATCAAAAATTTAATTTCTTGTGAAAAAATTATTATTATGCATGCTATTTTTATTATAAAATAGTATATAATAACCTTTAATTTTTTGCATCATGATACTCTCATTATTCATGGTATTCAATTTTTCATTTTTAATCGTATCCTTCAAGGGGTTTTTATTCAAATTTTTTTAATGTTTTAAGGGTTTCATCAACTCAATTTTCGATACATAAGGTCGCAATATTTATTATTAAATATACTTTTGGATATTTATTTGATCTTCTAATTATAATATTTTATATCATATTTCCGATTTTTATATGGGGAAATTAATTTTCATTAACAATTACCACTACTTTGATAAAAAAAATCAAAAATAAAAGTATAATGTTGGTAAGAATAACTCTCATTCTTACAAATGAATATTTTCTTCCATGCCTATATTCTCCTTCCTACCAAATTTTTCATATTTATTTATAAACTTAAATATATATTAATTAATTTTATCCTCTTACTTATCATCACCACTTTTCAATTGAAAATATTATTACCCAATTTATGATGTGGGTTTTAGTAAATGTGTTTCAAAATATTAAAATGTATTACCTATCATAGATGTCTTTATTATCTTAAACTTCTCATTTTCTCTAGAAAAAAATTATGTATTTTTTAAGACTCCATTATTGTAGGTTAATTTAAAATTAATATTTCATATTATCTCAAATGTTTTCTTTCCTTTTTTTAATGACTTTTCAAAAGAAACTTGTGACTTTGTTGTTTATACTTTCTTTATAAAAATAAAAAAGACAAAACCATTTTTAATAAATTTTCACAAGAATAAATTTCCTATTATTTTGAATATTATTTCCCATGTTTCATATTTTTATAAAGAATATTATTTTATCATTATTATAATTATTTTATTTAAAAGGGTTTTCATGGGAAAATAGTGGTTTTTATCTTGATTTTCAAAGTAAAATCCTATTATTATTCTAAAATTATTCTTCATCTACATGTTGATTAATTACCTATGTTTTCACAAATGAGAGAATAAATATATATATATCAGATAAATGATCCGCCACTTCCTTTTTATTTCTTAATCATCTTTGGTTTATAACAATAATTTTTCATAAATTCATTTCCAATGTAAATGTCATAGTTTTAATTCTTTTGACTGTAGGGTGTTAACCTAGATTCCATAAATCAATTGATTTGGGAAATTAATGACTTAACTATATACCCTTTATCTATACAGTGAAAATACTATATACTATATTATCTTGATTAAAGGGTATTTACCTATAAATATAATGAATACGTTTGGTTACCCATTTATTTTTCTTGGATTTATCATGTTATTATTATTAATAGAACTATGAATGATTTATTTATGTGATTCCATTTAAAAGGATATGAATACCATTTTTATTAAATGGGTCCTTATAATGTGATGAATGAAAATCATTTTATTTATATGGGTTTTTTTTCATACTATGAATGATTGATTTCAAGTGGCACACATAATTTTGGATGAACGACGGGTGAGATCCTATATTTCCCTCCAAATCATTGGTTAAAAGTTTAAATCTTATGGTATATATAAACGTGGGAATATTGTAGTTGTTTTTGAATAATGGGTTAAAGTGTATGAATCATGAAAGTGATGTATACATGGATATAATTGTGTTGTCTTGCAAGCCAGGGTGTAGGTTTTTGACTCCTGATGATAATGTTTCCCTTTTCTAATGTTTGTTCCATAACCTTATAATTAGTCTTATGACTATGTTATTCTCTCATGGATCATGTTTGTTAACTCGTGATTCTATACTCTCTTGATTAATTTTTTATGATATAACATATCATATGTCATGAATCATGTTTTTTATGTATGATTTATTGGGTATGAATACTCTTATGTAACTTGATAATAGCCATATGATCATCTTATGATCACTTTTTATCTTTGATTATTATCACTTATTTTTGGTGTGATTCTCACAAAAAAATTAATGATCACAAACACTCTTTAAAGTATTTAAAAATTTCATTTAAGTGATGTTTAAAAAGAAAAATAATGAAATATTGTTAAAATATTTTAAGAACCTTAAAGCATCCTTGGATAAGACTTGTCAGTCTTGTTGAAATCTTGGAGTGATGTTTACATATCCTTGTAAGGCCATTCATAGAAGTGGGGATCCACTTGTTGAAGCTACATGAAAAACATCCAGATCTATTCCCATGGTGATAGTAATTTTAGAGGAAAAATGAACAGTTATTTTTACATCATGATATGGTGGAAGAATCCATGGTTAAAAGGTGGAATGTCATTATAAAAAAGAAACAGTATGATGACCATGCCAATTATATTGGGTGTTTTGAAGGCCAAAATGGGTAAGGTTTTTATATCAGACCATGGTGTAATATTTTTCAATGGGAACCATTCTATTTAATACTGGTTAAATATCCATTAGTTTAGTCTTCAATGTGTTCATTAATACCAAAAGACTCAATAATATTTTTGAAGGATTTTTCATCTATAAATAGAAACTGATTTGAGGCTTGTCTCACAACAATATTTATTCTCATTTAATATCCAAATCCATCATGCTATGATTATTAATTCTCCCTCAATGTTCTCTCTTTTATAAATCCTTAGTTCTCTAATATAGATTTTGTGATTATTATAATATTTTCCCATTATCTTCCTTTTCTCATTCTCTCCCTATTATTCTTCATATTATTTTGAGATAATCGAGACTATACTAAAATGTGATTGCTTTTAAGAACTCCTCTCACTCTTCCACTTTCTTCTATTTTTGGTTCTCACTACCCTTAAAGTGAGGGGCTCAAGTTTACTTTCCATAACCATTAAAAGGAATGGGACTATTATCTTTGATGTTTTCATCTATACTCGTTAAAAATATAGTGTTGATTGTAATTCTTCTTTCTTACTATAACCTAAAAAATAAATGGATTATTGATATCTTGGCTACCGTTAAAGCCAAGTGACTAATACATTAAATCCTAAAATAATTGATGTGGTACACATATAAGGAATTATTGAGCTATTATCAACCTTTAATACCAAATTGTGTGCCTTAATTTATTTTAATTTTTTTATTTATCACTATAGTTCATTAAAGTAATCAATTATTTAGTCCATCATTATTCTTATTCATTTTATTTTAGAATCATCCTTTCTTTTATTCTTACAATTTTACAAACTATATTATTATTACATTATTTTTTTGTCTACATTAATTATTTTTTTATCTATTCAAAAAAAATTGATTACATTCAATATTTTAAAAAGAAGTTTTAATTTTTATGTATTTAGTTTTTTTCCTTTAAAATTTTAAAGGAAAATTCATACCATTACTTTCCATTTTACCATGATTCGACCTATATTTCATATAAAAGGAGTATTTAATTTCTCATTTTCAAATTATTTAAAATATTATTTTGTTTTAAAAATCATTAATTGATTTTTCATGTAATTTTATTTTTCAAAATGGATTTTTCAAACACCCATGGTTATCCTAAAGGACACTTTATGGGTCATGCTTCCCTTTTTTATGGTAGTAATTACGGTTATTGGAAAATTATCATGATTAGTTTTATTTGATATATTTTTTATCCTATATGAAGAATTTTTATATATGGTTAAATCCCTACTAATGATAAATAATATAAATAGACCTTGATGATATTTATACTTTTGAATTATATTTTAAATCATTGAATTCCTTGCATTGTGGTTTAAATCAAAATGAATTTAATTAAATTTATATTTTACAAATTACTCTTAAAATTTGGATAATATTAGAAGTAATACATTATATAATAACATAATTCAATGATACAAGATTATATATGTTTTGACAAGACTTTGAAAGTTTATATATGAATCCTAGTGAATCAATTACTAAAATTTTTACTAGATTTATCGAAATGTTTAATGGGTTAAAGGGTCTTGGTGATTCACTTTCAAAATAAAATTTATTTAGTAAAATCCTTTGGGTTTTACAAGAAATTAGGAACCTAAAGTAAACGTGATCCAAGAATATAAAGACTTAATTAATTCCACATTTGAGGAACTCACCAGTTCTCTCATAACATAAGAGATAATAATGAGAATACACTCTGAATAGGAGGCTAAGAAGGTCAAAGAAACTAAAAATAAAATTGATTTAAATGAAATACACAATAAATCATCTGAAAGAAAAGATTAGATTTCTCAAATTACCAAATGGGTGAATAAGTAAATGAATAATAAAATATCTACTCAATGATTCAAAAAGGAAAATCATGAAATAGAAGTTACTTGATTTAGTCTTAAAATGAAGGGATACATCAAGATAAATTATCCCTTCAAAAATTTATAAAGAAAATAATCGTGAAATGAATTATATAAAAGATTTAAATCATAATTATAGTGAAGATTAAAATTTAATATATGAATAAAGTAATTAAATTCCTAAGTCACTCATAATGAATGTTGAGGTATGTGATGTAGTAATTTCTGTATGTTTTAGTTCTCACTATTCTACTTATTGAATCTATTCCTTAAGTTATAGTGAATATATTTATTCTATATAACCACTTAAAGATGTTTTTTGTGAACTTATTTCTAAAATTTAATTATATTAAAAAGAATTATAATATTATTCTTTTTTAAAATTATCAAATTTTAGGAGACAAAGATGATGTGGTTTTAAAACTAAAAGAACAAACTTATAATGATAATTTGAAATTTAAAATTAAAGATCTCAAAAATAATCTTTATTATTTTAATCAAGGTAAATAAACCTTCAATAAAATTTTGGGATATCAACATTTTTTAAAAATAAATTATGGGATTGGTTTTTAAAAATAATACCATTTTCCAAAAATTCTAAAATGACTACTTTTTTGAAAGGAATTTCTCAAAATAAGTTTGGTAATTATTGTAAGAAATTTTTTCATCTAGTTTATATATGAAATTATAAAAATGATAGATATTATAGACCAGAAATCATTTGTTTCTCATCTCATATTTCTAATGAAAAACTTGTACCAAACTAATTTGGATTCTAAAGGGATAACTTAAGTAGAACTAAGATATGGATACCAATATAATCAGTCCCTTAATATTTTATAGAACAAGGTTCTCATGATAAAAACTCAAGAAGATACTTAGTATATGGATAGAAAGTTCTTGAGATATATGTGTGGGGATCCTTCCGAATTTAATAATCTCGAAGATTTTGACGGAGGGAATGTCACTTTAAAAGATGGATCAAAATAAAAAATTATCAGTATTTATATATGATTATATCCTCTAACTCTTCTATAATTAATATTTTTTAATGTAATGAAGTATAATTTAATAATAATTAGTAAATTATTTCATATTTATTTTATAATTTCTTTTAAAAATTATTTACCTATAGTTTTTAATTATACTGGAAATATTTTATATACTTTATCTTGTTTTCAAAATATATATATTATTGATTTAAAATATCTTATAAATCAAAATGTCAATTTTTTGAGTGAAAAATATAATGAATCTTGTATTTGGAATCAATGACCAGGTAATTTTAACATTCAATGTCTTGTTAAGCTTAATCACAATCTACTAGTATGATATTTACTAAAAATATCTTTTAAAGATAACTAAGTTTTTGAACCTTACCAATATATAAAGTATAAAAAATACTATTTCAAATCTACAATGATTGTTTCTTCTTATAAATCCTTATAAATATTCCACCTTTATCATTTTAGAAAAACTCAAGTTTCTTTTATTAGATGAAAATCATACACCATTGTAATTATCAATGATTATACCTTATTTACATGGGTTTTCTTCATATATTGTAAAAATAATCCATGTAATGTCTTTATCAACTTTTAATGGAAAGCCAAAAATGAAAATTGCTAAAAAATATTTTCACTTAGAAGTGAAAATTATGGAAAAATTTATTAAAAATAATTTGATGAGTTTTGTTCCTCTCAATTTTATCATCACTCATTCTATGATCCTTGATCACCTTAACAAAATAGGGTCACAAAGAGATAAAATAAGACCATTAAAGAAATGTATGAGAATCTATTGAATGTGTTAAACCTTAATTATTTTGGTCTGAGTTAGTAAATACTAATTTATTTATCCTTAAACTTGTTATCATAATACCCATCTTATGAAAAACGCCTTATGAACTTTGGAATAGAGAAATTCCAAGTGTTGGATTCTTTAAAGTCTTCAAATTTAAATGATTTATTATTAATACGAAGGTTAATATAAGAGATTTTTACCATAAATAAAATGAAGGTATCTTTATTGGGTACTCAAACTCAATTAAATCCTTATGATTCCTAAACAAGAGGAACAAGACCTTAGAAGAGTCAATTTATATAATTTTGATGAGAATCTTTCTATATCAAATCCTCAAATTGATAATGTTGAGAAAACTAGTTTCACCCTACCCAATACTCAATGTTCTAAAGTTATTGAAGATATTATATAAACCAATTACACTCTTTTACTAAGGAATGTGCTTAATCAAAATATTATCCTGTTGAGAATGTTATTGGTGAATTACAAGCAGAAACACATACTAGAAGGTTATCATTAAATAAGGTTCATCATCAAGCTTATATATCACACCATGAACCTAAATACCTAGATGATTATATTAATGAAAATAATTTAATACTTTACATGGAAGAGTAGTTGAACTAATTTAAAAGGGATAAAATATGGACTATTTTGGAATGAACTCATAATCATCCAATTATTGTCACTATTTGTGTTTTTCAAAATAAACTTAAAGATAAAGGAATTATCATACATAAAAAGGATTTAATTGTTGCTAAAGTATATAATTAATAATAATGTATTTATTATAGAGAAAAATTCTCACCCATTTCTAAACTCTAATCCATTATAATCATGTTTTCATTCTCTACTAATTTTAATTTTAACCTTTTTCAAATGGAATAAAAAAGTTCATTTCAAAATTGTTTTATTTTTGAAAATTTTTGTGTGGATCAATAACCCTATTTTGAAAATCATAAATTTCAAAATCATGTTATTATATTAACCAAATATATTTATGGTTTAAAAAAAGACCCTAAATCCGAGTATAAAAGGATAACTAAATTACTTTTACCATATGATTTCAAAATAATAAAAGGTGATTCCACTCATTTTCTCAAGACTATTTAAAATGATTTATTAATAATTTAAATTTATGTTAATTTTTTTATTTTCATCTCAACTAATGAAAATATTTTTAATTTATTTATTTATTTATTGAATAATGAGTTTGGAATGGGTTTTTTATGAGAATACAAATTCTTCTTTAATTGTTAAATTTACCAACATTCTGATGGAACATTTTTAAACCAAAGTAAATCAACTAATGATCTTATAAATAAGTTTTAAATGGGTTTTGCTAAGGAAATCAGAAAACACCTTATTATAATTTGAAAGAAAATATTGGTTCAAGATGTAAATTTGGTCAACAATAATCATTATAGTGTATGATTGGATGTCAACTTTACCTTACTATGACTCAACAAAACATCATTTTTAGTGTATACCTCTATGATTATTTTCAATAAAATCCAGATGAATCTCATTTAAAATCCCTAAAAAAATTGGTTTTTTTAATGGAACTAAAATTCTTTAATAATTTTATCCTAAGGAAAAATATTCTGAACTTTATTTTTTTTCAATATTTATTTTTGAGGATAACAAATAGATAGGAAATTTAATAGTAAAACTTTTCATCTACAAGGGTAATCCATCATCTAATAGAGTAATAAGAATAAAAAAATTATTTATCCTTCTACAGTTGAAGTGGAATACATGGAATCTTAAAGTCTTTGTGACAAAGTTTTATGGATAAAACATACACAATTAGACTTTGGGATAATATATTCTCAATTCCCAATCATGTGTGACAAAACTAGTGTGATTAGAATCTCTAGAAACCCTATCCAATACTCTCTCACTAAGAACATTGATATGAGACACCATTTTCTATAATATCACTTTCCAAAAGGTGATATCATTCTTGATTTTGTTTGCACAAACCTTCAACATGAAAATATCTTCACTAAAAACATTCCTTTTGATATTTTTTACTTAATTAAAGGTTAGTTGTGAATGGTTATCTTGTGAAAATTATCTTTTAATCTTGTAAATCTTAATACTTATTAAATTTGAGTTTATAATTTTTTTTCCAAAATACTTTTCAAATTAGAAATGTTTTCAAAATTTTAAAAATTTTGTAAAGGTTATGTGTGTAATACACCAATAAAAACATTCATGTCTGGATAAAAACAAGAATATGTGGTTCTTTTTGGATGTGATAATAGGTTACACCTTGAAAAGGTATAGTTGGATTTTTAATCTTATTTTCAACCTAGACATAAGAAGTTGGCCTTTATTACACACTTGGTTTGAAACTCTATGGGAATTTTCTATAGTTTATTAACACAAACTTCTATAAACCTCAATCATGGAATGATTTGTGAAAATACATTCAAAAAAATTTCATTGGCTATGATCTATTTATCTATCGGAATGCATTATTTTAGGGGGAGATAATCTTGTTAATATTGAAATGATCCTTGAAGAGACGCTATTTTTATTAAAAAAATAAAAATTTTATTTTACTTTTGATATTATTTTTCAAAAAACAAAATTTCAATCTTTTTGAGATTTATTTTTAAATAAAAAATGTTTGTTTACCTTCATGTTTCAAATTATTTAAAACCAATCTTTCTATATTTTGAATTTTTTCAAAACTTTTTTTTATCTCCCTTAAAATATCCTTAATGATGATATATATAGTATTAAATTTTTTATTTCTCATATTTACTCTAACCCCATTTATGAATCCTTTATAAAAATATCCAAGGAAGATAAGTCTTATTATAGCTTAATGGAGAGAAGTTTTATGTTATGGGGGAAAATTATAGAAATCCCAAGAATGTTTAAAACTTTATTTTTTATATTTCTTTTCTATTATAGATAATGAATCTTGTGTTTTAATTTTTTAAGGTAAATCATTTTGAATCTTCAATTATTATATTATATTGTTATTAAAGTGTTTGTGAACATAAAAAGGGACGATTTTTTTGCTTCTCACCATATTTTATTTTAATGACAACTAACACTCTTTAAAGTGTTTAAAAATTTTATTTAAGGGATGTGAAGTCATAAACTTAATGAAATATTTTTAGAATCTTTTAGGAAATTAAAGGATCCTTGGATAAGTCTTGTTAGTATTTTTTAAATCTTTGGGTGAGGATATTAAATCCTTATAAGTCCATTCATTAAAGTGGGGGATCCACTTATTGAAGCTACATAAAAAATTGGCTAGATCCATTCCCATGGTGAAATTAATTTTAGCAGTGAAAAATTTAGATTATTTTGAATGAAATTGTGGTAGAAAAAGTTTTGGTAAACAAGTGGAACAAAAAACAAAAATTGATATTGTAATGTGACTACACCCATTGTATTGGGTGTTTTAAAGGCCAAAAAACAAGGTTTTTATGCTAGGACATGGTACGAATCGTATTTATGGGTGTCTATATACCTAATGATGGTAAAAGATCCTTTAATTTTGTCTTAAATATCTAAATTACTTCCAGTGAATTATAGAATATTTATAAAGGATTTGAAGTCTATGATTATAAACCACTTGGAGGCTTGGTTCACAATAATCTATCTTCTAATTAAATCTATAATGCCAATGTTTTTTGATCACCAACATTATCTCAAAGTGTTATCTTTTTTAAAATATTATTTATCTGATCTAGAATGAATGATTATTATATTATCATCTCAATGTCATTAATTTTTCATTCTCTCCTATTTTTTCTTCATTTTTTTGAGAATTGAGATTGTGCTGAAATGTTATTGCTTCTAATAAATCATCTCTATCTTCTTCTTTCTTATATTATTGGTTCCCACTACCTTTTAAAGTGAATGAATTGGGTTTTACTTTCACAAATGTTACAAGTAAAGATACTATTCTCTTTGTGGTTTCTAGTTATACCCATTAAAAATATAATATTGATTGTAATTTATATTTCTTTTTATAACCTAAAACGTAAGGGTGTTTTGGTACCTTGGCTACCATTAAATCCAATATAAAAATACATTAAATAATTAAGTAATTAAGGTGGTAGATGTTTGGGAACTAATTTTGATATTATCAAACTTCTTATAAAATTGTGTGCCTTATTTACTTTTCAATTATTTAGTTATTTATCTATTTTTTTATTCAATTAATATTTTGTTTAATCCATCAATACACTTAATTATTTTATTTACGAATCAAAAATTATTTTATTATTCCACTTTTATAAATTATATTATTATTATATTATTTCACTTTAAACTTTTATTATTTTGTATCTCTTCAAAAGTTTTTGATTAGCTTAAATCATTTAAAAAGATATTTTTATTATTTAATTATTTACCTTTTAAATTTTATAGGTGAATTAACCCCCTCTTGTTATCTTACCATATTCCAACATAAAATTTTTATCCTTACTGAGTATCTGACCTCACCCATTTCTTATGATTTCATTTCCCTAGGTTATAAAAATAAGACATATATTAAATGTCCAGAAGTGTATATTATATGGAGAATTAGTGGGAGATTTTGAATACTTTTTATGGATTAAGTAGTTTATTATATAGTGTAAAAATGTACATTGGTAGAGAAATAAATGAGTTTTTTTATTTAATTTTTTTTATATTTGTTTAAAAATATAAACCTAATAGGTCTTCAGAATATGTTGTAATTAAGTTTTTTCATTAAGTAATGTAAGTGTGATGGTTATGTATTTGGGGTGTAATAATTCACATCAAGCCACAAATAGAGAAATTAGAACTTTCATTTGAACCTATTGACCAAATAAGAGCCTAATTACTGAAACCAATTGAAGTTCTAGGTAAGGATGGCATTGAATCGGATTCATCGGTGATAACCACTAGGATATTTAAATTTATCCAACACTATGACTGTATAAACCCTTGAACTATTATATAGAAGGAGATCGATGCTTAAAGATGCACTGATGAGATAAGTTGAATTCAATATTAAAAATTTGTCCAAGGCTAGGAACTAATTCATAGATTTTAACCAGTGTCACGTTAAAAATGATTATTCATAACCGAGAATCGTGGTAGTTGAGGAACGTCCTTATTGATGAATCAAGGATTACATCTATAGAAACTAAGGCTAGTTAAAGACTCTAATGAGTTTTTTCATCTGATAAATGAAATTTCAGATATTGAATTATTATGGTTAACTAGTTTAATTATTTTTTAGGAGAAATTGAGGATGGTGGATGGGCCTTGAGATCCCCATTGATGTGTTTGTGAGAAATAAGTGCATTTCACACTAGATGTGAAGAGATTTTTTTGAGATGAAATGAAGTCTATATGTTATTTAAATAACATGTATAAATTGGTAAAATAATTATATATAGTTATAGTTATTTGTACCAAGGAAGAGTTCCATAATCAACACTTAATAAGATGGAAAAAAATATGAGCTATGAACTAGTAGTCATCAAAGTAAAACTCAATCCCTTTTTAAAAAATACATCAGATCCACTTTAACTATTTAAAACTAGTATCCTTTACCAAGTAAGGGTAATGGAAATTGTCCAAGTTTTTTAAAGGTTAAAATTGGTACCATGTAAAGGTAGTTCTATGGTTGAATGTTTATGTAGGGTTTTATGCCTCAACATTCATATAAAGGTAAAATATTAAGGTTTGTGCTACCTCAAGTTTGCATCATAATTTGGATTTAAGGAAACTACATGCATAAAAAGTTATGTAATGTTCTGGGTAATGAATTAAAATGTGTGTGAACCCTAAAATTATAAAGTGGGACATTTAAGTTAGGAGGAGCTCAACATTGTAAGTATTGATCAATAGAATATTCTAGAGATTATCATAAATACTTAAAGAGTAAAAAAACCTAAATTCACATCCATAATTATTTATAATAGAACACATGTGGGGTAGCCTATTATATTAGATGAGTTTAGCTACAGTCACTGGAACCAAAATATAATAATCTTAAGGTGAACTATGGATAATTCCATGTATTTCCAACCTATTATTCATCTTTTCATTTTCTTTAATTTTATTATTGAATAATAGGATGGTTTCAATTATATATTCATTATTTATGGATAGTAATAACTAATAATAACTTTTTTGCTTCATCCCCACACTCTCTCTATTACTTAGAATTATATTCTATAAATAACATTTCTATTATTCTCTCTATTTGTATTCTTTATCCTTTAGTAATTAAGGTATAACCCATTATTCCATTACTGGTAAGTGAAGCTTGAAGATTATAGAGATTCAAATATATTATTGATCACCACATTATTCTTCAATTTTGGAAAATAGTAATGGTGAAGTGGAGATTTAGCTACATAACCACTAAAAATAATTGTTTTATACACTTTTTACCTTGATTAGTTCCCCTTATTATTTTAGATTACTTAACTTAGTGTCCAAGAGAGTTTGAGTAACTGATAATCTCATAAATACCACTTTGACCTGGAATATATTATTTATTGAGTTGGTTTGATTTATTATTTCTTTTCACTATAGGGGTAGATAGTCATATACTGGAAGTCATTCCATTCATAAGTGTTTATTTGGGTTAGATAGGTGTGTGAGTTGGGATACTAATTATACATTCAGTTAGGTTGTGTGTTGATGATTAAATTCATTCAATAGTATTGTGACAGGCGTTTAAAGAGTGAATCAACCTAGAACTGGCCTTTCTATATATGAATTTATTTTTCTCTCTATTATTACTCCCTCCTTGGTTTTTCTTGTTTTTGTTTAAATTTCTATCATATTTGTTTCTAATTATTTTTCTCTCATTCACTCTTCTACTATTTTCAAAATAAATATATAAAAATATAAAAAAAAATTAGAAGAATCATCAATATTAAAGAACATTCCCCTTGAAACCAACCTCAAGTTTACTCACTATTCCAAATATAGGGAAAATATAATAGTTTCTTTGATATTTGAAATGAAAATTATATAAAAAATTAGCCCTATTTACAAGGAGGAAACATTTGTTTTAGTGATTATCCATTTTATATTTTAATTATTATTTTCAATAGCGATGGACTCCACTACTTCTAATTCAATTTCATTTTTAGATTACTCACAAGTGAAAGTTATTAGGGATATCATGTAATGATTTGAAGATTTCTTTGGGAAATAGAGTAAAGTTCCCACTAAAGAAGAAATTTTTTCATCAAATAGAATGATTTATTTCATTTCACAAGTGATCAAATCAATTCTTAAGGATGAGTGAATAAGGGTAGATTCTAATCATTTTTTTGGAGTGTATTATAAAGATGAAATTGAATAAGTGTTTTATCTTCTAACATTTGTTGATGTCATAACCACAGATTTAGAGATGTAATTTAAATAATATCATTTTAAAAATTATTTTAAGGGTTGTCCATAGATGGGTCTAATAAAATCTAAAAGAGATAGAGAAATTTTGGAAGTTAATTTTTTTAATGTTTATTTGATTATTTAAATTTATTTAACTTTGATAAGGATTTTTTCATGGCTAATAGGGTCAACCAGTGAAATAAAATCTATTTTTTATGTAATACACCACAAATGAAGTTTTTTTATTAGAAGAGAGGCTAGAGTAGGATGACTACCTCACTTATGCACAAGAAATAATCCCAGGAGCACATTATATTCTTAATGAAGAGCTAGATAACCAAATTCTTAGAGTTTCTTCTTTTATAGAAGAATATTTTCTTTTATTTTATTCTATTTATAATAAATCATATTTTCCAAACTATAAAATTGACTTATGTCTATGGTTCAAATTTTAAAGTTTAAAAAATTATGGTCATAGGGTAGACTACTACCCTAATTATAGCTAAAATATAGGAGTATAGCTATTTGGTTAGGCATATAACCATGGTTTTTATAAATTGTGGCCATAGTACATGCTACAGCCACATTTATGTGAAACTATGGAAATATAAACAAGTGGTAAACTCCAAATTTAGTAGGATATATGAAGATAAATCGTTAAAACCACATTTTTCAAAACTTATGGTGGTAAAGAGGGTATATGGTTATAAATCTATAAAACTATGTCTATAAATCTTCGAGGGAACACCTATGACCATGGTTCCATAAAATCATTATTATATAGAGGAGTTATGGACACAGTTCCCTAAAACCATAACCATAAGACTTAAATAGAACACATAAAACCATAGTTTATTAAAATCATGGCTATAGGTTCCATGATATGCCCTCTTTTCCCACTTTTTACTGATTAATAACAATATTTATAAAGACATATATATATATATATATTAATATGTATAGAGGGTCTAAGGATAGTTGTAACATTGTTTATATACCCTAGAATATGGTGTGGGATTGAAATAAACTAATTTTTTTCTTAGATATTACCACGGTTTGGAACTATGGAAATAAGGTTTTTTTCTATTAGCTATTTCCATAGTTTTTAATCATGTTAAAAGAATTTTAACTACTCATAGTTGGTTTTATGGTCCTACGACCACAGTTTAAAACTATATCCCTATAATGGATACCTATTATAATGTCTTAGACATCCATAGTGGCCAAAATTATGGTTGTTGGCTAAAGAAACAATTTTGGTACATATTTCCATGGTTTTGAACAATAGAAATATTCTAACTTTATAGTTGTGTTTGATTCTGATTCTCTTTAAATATGTTCTAATTAGTCTTCAGAACAACATGATTTCCAAGTGATTCTAAATAAGGCTACTAATTCACTAGTTGAGACACCTTTGGTACTCCTAGTTTTGATTGAAAATTCATGTGTTGGATCATTTATAGAGTGTGAGGAGGTTTTGGAGATATAAACTAGTGTAAAAGGAGATGTGGATACTAAATGATATATGACCTAAATCCTTATGTGTGTGTGTGTTATATAGGATTTTTTATGCATGGTTTGTATCATTTTGGTTTGATTGTTTACATGAGAAACTGCCATTTTTTATTCCCAAATAGGCTATCATTAAAGTACATTTTCATAATATGAAATGAATAAGGGAAATGTAATCATTCATTAAATACATGAAATTATCCAAATAATTTATTAATGCATTATAATCTATAAATAAATTAAATAGAACCTAAGGAGTGTCCAAATATGATCTTATTTATAAATATTTCCATGTGATAACAGTATGTGTATGATATATCTTTATTCTTGGATAAAAGACCCAAATGATCTTCATCTCTTTCTTCTTCCTCCATTTCATATGAGATGTTGGCACAACATGGAGGATGATGAGTCCCACATGTATAACCTATGATTCAGATTAGCGCATGGATACACCATGGTGGTGGGATGATTTTATTTTCCACTCCTATGATCTTTATCAAGAATATTCAAATATGTTCTTAGGTGAAAGAGATAATGCAATGGATATTTGGTGAATGATACATATGCATTTATAGTATTTCTTTATTTCAGTTTTAAAAATATTTTTAAATTATCTTTCATGGAAATCCTTAGATTAAATTTTTAATTAATTTTACTATGTATAATAGGTATTTTTAGATTATTATAAAATATAATAGTGGTATTAGAGTGATCAATACATAAATTTTATGAAATAATTTGTGGAAATAAATAAATAATTTAAAAGTATGGTAGTTTCATTTTTTTAGAAATTCAATTTCATAAAAAATAACCTTAGGTACTGGGGTATGTAAGGGTAACACAAGCATTATAATTACATAGATGGGTTATGTAAAGGTAACCAAGGCTTTAACCTTATGTAGAGTGGTCTAAATAAGGGTCATCTCCCCTTACACTTACATAGATTTTTATATGTAAGGGTCAAATGATCTTACCCTTATGCATAATGGGTTACTTAAGGGTATGATACACCAGTATGTAAGGGTAATCTGGTTTTTACTTAACACACATAAAGGTAATGAGCTACATACCCTTAAGCAATACCCTTACACATATGGTGTATCTAAGGGAAACCTATTTGTTACATTTATGCAAATTGTTTGCTTAAAATTATTATCATTACAAAGAAGTACCTAGAATCCACGTAATGGTATGACTTTATGTACCCTTACACAGGGTTTTCTATGTAAAGTTCATAAGCTTACACAATCTGTCTACATAAAGGTAGTACCCTTTGACAACTCCATATTTTTAATCTTCCTAAAGGCATGAAGTAATTTACCTTTATGCAAGGGATTTTAGATAGCCTTCATAAGGGTATAAATCATTACTCTTATGGAGGAATACCCCTATGCGTAAGGGTAATGAGAATTGTTTTATAAAAATTGTGACTTTTTTTTTAAAATTTAAAATGATATTAATGATTTATAAAATTTAAATAAATTATTATAAAATTTATTTTAGGGATATTTTAATTTATAAAATTTTTATAAATTAATAAATTATAAATTGCTCCCAATTAATTAAGTTTTTACAAAACATTTTAGACTTAAATATTAAATATTAATATTTAAAATAATTTTAACAAAATATATGGAAAATATTATGATTTATAATTAAAATTAATTATTTATAAATCAAAATAAATAATTTATAAAGGTTTATAATTTTTAAAATAAGGTGAAAATATAAAAAATTTATATTTAAATTATAAAATTTTCATAATTAGTTATTTTTAATTATTTAAATTAAAGGAGATTTATTTGGATATTATTTAATCCACATCAAAGGTCTTCTAAAAAATGATATGATCATATTTTATGTCATATTAAGTAGATGGTATTTGAATTATGTAAAATTGTTAAAAAAAATTGGGTTATAAATAGTTTATAATTCATAAAATATCATATATTTAAAATAGAAATTAAATTTAATGATGAATATTAAGTTTTTCATTATGGAATGAATATAAAATGTTTGTATTCAAAATTATGGAATGTCCATAATGTTAACTTTTTAATTATAAAATGTTTATAATTAGATTTTATTTATGAATTGTTCATAAATTGTTATCTCAAGTCTGGATATTTTAATTTTTCATTTATTTAAAGGTTATTTCCTTATATATTCATATTTAGTAAAAAAAATATGAACTGTGAATATTTTGTATACTATAGTTTAAAATTTTAAACTTCTTCTTGTATATTTCCTTTAATTATATGCTAGGATTGACTATATAATTAATTTTTTTAATATAACATAGCATGAATTTTTAATTAAAGTTATTATCTTGATTTTAGTTGTTGAATATAGTTTTTTAATATTAGTTTTTTGATTTATAATGAATTTAAATTTATCTTGAGTAAAGTATCCTCAAGTAGAGATACTTTTGGTTATAATACCTACATACCTGGAGGCCTATTATTGAGACCCGTATATTTCATACATAGATATTCCATATTTTTAGATAAATATTCATTACATAGCATAATGATTCATCCTAAAATTGTATAGTTTTAGTGCCTTTGGAAACATAGACACATAAACAACTGGTTCATAAGGGTCTCCAATTAATTCCTTTATAACATGGACCGTTCTTAGACATATCATTCTTAAAACCTTTCTTCATAACATGGTGAAAGGAAACATAAGAAAGGGTGATCTTAGATGCTTAGTAAGGTTAAAAAAGGGAGATATCATTGATTACCAAACCATAACATGAGTATTAGGGAATGAGATCATTATCTTAACATTTGAAATCTATACCATGAACATCATAGATTATAACCTTGAGTCATGAAATAAATCTTGGTAGTTCATAAGACATGAATCATAAAGAAATAAAATAACATTAACCATGAGAGAATAATATTGGAACAATATAGGGAATTATGGCATACCCATAAGCATATAAAATTATTTCCTAAGTAGTCAAGGATCATTTCCTAGATTATCATATTGGATTGGATTAACTCCCCAAACCATCATAGTAGTAAAGTTTAAATATCAATCATATCATATATGATTTAGTTTACTCTCAAATCTATCTTAGTAGTCAAGGTTCACTCTAAAGACTATCATAGTGGATGTAGTCCCTTACTGAATTGGGTTCACTTTCTATTCCAGTCATATTTATCTCATGAGATATCAATCATTACCCAATGCATTAAAAGGAGATATAGGTCCCACCAATCACATAGTGAAAATAATAGGTAAGTATTCCATAAGATCATAAAATATTCATAATATCAAAACTAATTAAAATAAATAGGTTTCATAAACATTTCATCATATCATAACTCATGGAAAAGAAACATGTTTAATAAAAAATTTATCATTTCATCATAGTATAACCTATAGAAAAGAAATAGGTTTACTGAAATTATTATCATCATAAACATAAACCATCTAGAGAAATAATAATGAAGATATCATTCGATCATATTATCACTAAATTATAATTCATATCAAGGGTTATTATTTTTTGATTAATAAAAATACCATTAAAATATCATTAAAACATTCTTGGGGAAAAAATATTTCTATTTTTGAAATCGCTTATTTAAAATCAAAAAAAATTGAAAAATATTATGGAAAAATATTTTCATTGAAAATAAACATGGAAGCCTGTAAAGGATGATTCAAATCATTGATTGTTCATGATGGTTAGAAATTATGTTTATGTCATATAAGTTAAAAAGAAATATTCCTTACATATTTTTGTATAAAAAGTAAAAAAGTTCCCCATTGAAAGATTGAAAGAAGATTAATTTTTAACTATTTTGAAAAAATTAAAAAATGGGTAAATATTACTTTAAAAAATTATAGGATAATAGAGAAACCTTATTTAAAAAAATTAGAAAATATGGATATGGAATTAAAATATTTTTTGACCAAAGATATAAATAAAGTTGATTTGACTTAAAAACATATTTTAGATCTATTCAGTACCTAAGTTGATAAAAATGAAATAAAAACTTATATTCTCAATAAATAACAAGAAGATAATAAAATTCATGATTTTATTAAGAGATATATCATAGGATTTCATCCTCTGAAACTTAATCATGAATAATCCCATTAAACAATGAGATTATAACATAAAACCTTTTATGGCCCATGTAAAAAATAACCCCACTTTGGTATCATTTGAATCGTATGGCCCATGTAGAAAATAACCTTTTATGGATGTTTAAATCCACTTAAAATTCATAATGATCATCATAAATGAAATTAAAGGTTATTATATACACTACATAAAATAAACAAGTTCTGAATATGGATTTTGTCCTAGGAAAATAAAAGTGAGATGAAAATATCTTACCTTAGGTCCGACTTTCTTCATACGCATTGTAACCTTCTGTATAATAAATATATATTTATTATAAATATATTATATAAAAATAATCATATATATCATACCATATATAATTTATTTATAACATTTTATCACCTTTTTATGAATAATTATTTATTAAGATCATTGTTTCAAGTGATATATGCTTCATTTTTCATGTATGTTTTAGTTCTTTAGTTTTTTGTACTTGTACTTTGGTCATGGTTAAATCATATATGGAATTTTAATAATGATATAAATATCCTATATATTTATTATATACATGTTTATAGTCATCTATAATAGAATATAGAAAATAAATTACACAGTTCTTGGAGACATTAGACCATACATATGGATGAACACAGTTTATTTCAAAGGATGAGATAAATGAAAGGTAAATAATAATTCAAATTTTAAAAATCATTATTAAATCATATATATCATATATATTTATTAAATATATACTTATTACTATCCATTTAAAATTTAAATGAAAAGTGAATCACATTTCTTCATGGAGGTGGTAGTCCACACATACACGCGAGTGACGTTATCATTTTCCAATGGTTTAGAAGGTAAGAAGGTATATATGATATTATCATTATAGAAGTATAATTATTCCATAAGTATAATATATAAACATTAAACCCATTAAAATATCCCATCATAAAATTTTGTGATGAAAAATGAATTGTATCCTTACGTGGAGACTATAAGTCATTCATACGTACAAGCGATACTTTCACTTTCCATTTTCTAGAAAGAGGGTAAATAAAGTTGTTTAATAATAATAATAATATTTTCTTATATTAATGATACTGAATTTATTATTTTATTATGAATATAATATATTTATATAAGGTAAAAGAATAATTAAATAGGAAGTTATCGGTTATGGCGATTACCTCTCATTTGAAATAACTCCTTTATATATCCCCTTAAGGATCCAAGGGTTAGACTTTTTGAAAGAAAAAACTATATAATGTGGATAAGGAAGTTTATAAGGTATTGTTTTGGTTATGGTATACAAATTAGGGTTAAAGGTGTGTAAATAAGTGAATGAAGGGGTGTCCTTTTATTAGGGAGGGAAAAGAAAAACTTGGAATTACTGATAATATTAAAATATAATTAATTAATTATCAATAAAAATAAATAAAAAACGGACATATATTCAAACCTATGGTAGGATATGGTTCAAATATTATCATCCAATAAAATTTGGATAGTTTTAAGTGGTATTTTAAACCTTATATTTTGTTTTATAACTTTTAATATTTTTAAAATCATTTATTTTATTTTTTATTAATTAAATAAATTATTTTCAGTGTTGTGTAATATTTTAAAGTAATTATTTAATACCTAAAAATTAAAAATAAATTAACATAATTAAAATAAGTTTATTATTTTCAAAATAAACATTTATATTCATATACCTATTGTTTTTTCTATATGCGAACACATAAGAGATATCAAAAACTAAGAGAGTGACATTTTTTAACTTTATTTGGTTTAAATATTATATTTTTTATTTTCAAGGTTAAGTGTCCATTAAAAAAATAAAATTAGAGGGTAAGTTGATAATGGTCTAATTATATTTATACATTAATAATTAAGATGAAATATTATGTCCTTATAACTTATTTTTAAACTAGATTAACCTGATTTACCCTTTATTGTGGTGATCAATTTTATGATGGTTAATATTCATATTGTCCAAAAATAAGAGGATCCTATTTTCATAATTTGAAACTCTAAATTCCTAATATTTAATCCATTTTATCAAATTAAATACCTATAATTTTAATAAACTAATTTTATAATAAGCGTGAAACATGCGATGAAAACAACTTTTTAGAGAAATACATTTTAAATGGTTTATTCTTATCTCATGCCTAGAAAAATATTAAATAAATGTTAAAAAAAATTGTTTAAATATAATATATATATATATATATCATCAAAATCATTCAAAAATAGTGTATAATTTAAATTATTAAGATAAAAAATATATTGTGTTCATAGAAACCATTTTTCAGAAAAACATCATTTTTACTTTAAAATGTTTTTTTATTTTCATAGAAAAACATTCTCACCAAATTTAAATTCATAGACACACAAAACATTTTAAGAATAAATTTTTCATCAACTCTTAGCTACCTTGATGTATTGTTTAATGGATCTAAATTTCTCTACCATTTCCTCATCTAGCTCAGGTCCAAATAGATTTATTTCTCCAAATTCATCCTAGGAGGTTAGAGTTCTATACTTATTTTCCTAGAGGGATTAATAAGGAGATATGTGAATTCTCAAGTGAAAGTTATTGTTGAAGGAAAACATGACAATAGGAATGTGTTTATCCCAACCACCTTTGAAATCGATAGAACAATATTTCAATATATCCTATAGGATTTGAATTTTTCTATCAGACAGACCCTCTATCTAAGAATGATACGTCGTACTAGACCTCAACTCTATATTTAGAGCTTGCTGAAGGATTCTCAAAAAAATTAAGTTAAACATTTTATCCCAATTAGATAAATTATAATGTGGTATTCTATTCAAACTTACCGCTTACTTAATAAAAATTCTAACTAGATGATCCAAAGATCAGTCTTCTCTAATAGAAATGAAATGTGCTGAATTCATAAAGAGATCAATTAAAACCAATATATAATTATTACATTTACATTTTTTAGGGAGTTTAATAACAATATGTGTGGCTATTTTCTCCCATTTTCATTATTGTATGGGTAATAGTTATAACATACCTTTATAATTTTGTCCCTTAGCCTTTACTTGCTAACATACCAAGAATCGAGATACATACTCTACAATTTATTTCTTCATTTTTTCACACCATAAGTATAATTTTAGATATATATACATATTATTAATCTAGAGATGAATAGATAATGACAAACTGTGAGCTATATCCAGTAACTCATTTTTCAAATCAGGTATGGATGGAATACATACATAGTTCTCGAACCTTATCATTCCATCAAAATCAAGGTTAAATTCAGTAACATTTATCATCTTATTCTATAGCTCTAAATTTTCCTTCATTTCCTCTTTAATATTCACTCAAATATATGGTTGAACACACATTTGATAAAGATAAGATTTATCCCCTATCTTCAATATTTCTAGATCCATCCTTTAAAATTCCAGAAATATTGGATCTTTTGAGATCTTGATCATAGTGAAAATGTCATGATCCTTTCAGCTCAGAGCATATACCACCTTTTTCAATTTATTAGGTTGAAAATGTATTGAGCAGTCATAATCTTTAATCAGATCCAACCATATTTTATGGATCATATTCAATTATTTATTAGTGAATATATAATTTAAACTTTTGTGATCTATATATATATATATATATATATATAATTTCCACATAAATATAATAACTAAATATATTTAATGAAAAAAATCTAATAGTTGAATCTAAATTATAAATTGGTAAATTTTCTTTGTGAACTTTTAATTGGTGTGAGGCATAAGCTTTCTCCATACCATTCTATATTATAACAAATTTCAAACCATTCATTGATGAATCACTATAGATTAAAAACCCTTATCCACTATAGGGTAAAGTTAATACAAGTAAACATAATAACGTTCTATTTAGTTCCTTGAAAATTTATTCTCATTCATCTATCCAAAGGAACTTATCTCCCTTCTGAGTTAACTTGGTGAGTGGATTATAAATTCTCCATAAAGTTCCCATATATCCATCCAAAGTAAGAAAGCTGCATATCTTAGTCATAGTTGTTGGTATATTCCATTGTTCAATAACTTCTATTATTGATGGATCTAACGATATACCCTTATATGAGATTATATGACCCAATAATGAAACTTTCTAGATCTAAAATTCCTAATTCTTATGTTTTTCATAAATTTTATCCTTCTTCAGTTTCTTTAAAAATTCCCTCAAATAATCTTCATGGTCCTCCTTTATATTCAAATATATAAGAGTATCATCTATAAAAAATACCACAAACTAATCAAGGTAATATATAAAGTCTCTATTCATCAAATATATGAATATAGTGGGGGAATTAGTAAGACAAAATGGCATCACTATAAATTTATAGTGTCTATACCTTGTATGGAATGTTGTATTGGGAATATCCACCTTCTCAACCCTTAATTGATGATATAAAAAATGAATATCAATCCAAGAAAAGTATTGTGATCCATGAAGTTGGTCAAATAAGTCATCAATACAGGGTAGATTATACCAGTTATTGATAATTACCTTGTTAAGTTCTTGATAATCAATGTTTATCCAAATTGATCCATATTTATTCATAATAAAAATAACTAGTGAACCCCATGGTGAAACACTTGGATGAATTAATCCTTTATCAAGATAAGGAATGAGTTTATTAGAGTGGGGATCAATATGATCAATGAATAAATTTACAATGGATGAAGATTCATCAAAGAAATTACATCATAATGATCCCATCACAGTGACATCCATTGGAGTGAGGATCATTAGACTGATTTCCATAATACAGAGGAATTGTGAGATAACGATTAATTTTCTAATCAGTTGAAGAAGAAAGTGTAGAAGTATAATAATACTGGACTGACTATCATACAAAGACCATCAGACATAGGTTACTGGATTGGGAAGATCGAACTAACTATCTTAAGTAAGATTTCTAGACTGAGACTTTGGAAGAAGTTTCAAGACAAACAAGTTCTTTAGAGAATTGTTGGTGTTCTGGAAGATTTTACACATGAAAAGTTTGATTCAGATTACTTTTGGAGGAAGTGAATACTTCCTAAAGTGGATCACAAAAGAAGAAGGAAAGTGAAGGTTGTAACTATAGATACTTACCAGTTGATGAAAAGGATTTTTTGCTGGGGTGTATAACCAATTGTGGGAGAGTGGATATTAAAAAGGATGGTTAGGGGGTTTAACCAACTATAATAGGGAAGTATCTACTAGGATTGTAGAATTGTTCACTTTATATTCATTAGTATTATAAAAAGATGTTAGTGTAAGAATCCATGTTGGTGGGAACATCCATCAAGGAAATGAGTAGGTATTTTTACCAAACCTTATAAATATTTTGTGATGAATTCTATTTATATTTGTTGTATATGAAATTTGAGGTTGTGAGTTATATTTAAGTGGATCATAACTCTAATAAGTTTTATAGGTTAATAATGTTTTTTAAGGATTTAAGAAAAATTCTTATTAAATAAAAAGGAACCACTGATTCACCCCCTCTCATTGGCCCCAATCCTACTTGGGAACAACAATAAGACATTAACAGTTCTCGAGTGGATGGTAAGTGTACCTTTTACCACATCGTTATCATAAACCTCATAAAAAATAGTGTTCACTTTCTATTTCCCTTTATCTCTAGACTTAAGAGTATGTAGACATTTATTATTATCATTAACCTTCAGATTTTTACAATGGTTAGAAAAATTCCTATAGCCTTTTTAATTAAAACACTAGAGTGTGTATGGTTCATTCTGTACTTCTTTATATCTATTCTCATAATTAGATAACTTCTTCCCTCAAATTTAGAAATTTATTTCCAAATAAACATAATTTCCACACTTAAAACATTAACTATTCTCCTTTAAAAAATTTCCACCGTGTTTCTTTCTAGTCATTGAGAATAAGGTAAATATCATTTTCTTTTTTCATGATTTTTATAATTTTCTTTGAAGTCTATATTTATTTTCTTATCAAAACCATGATATTGATGGGTAAATCCAATCCATATCTCCACATTTATGGAATTTAGATTTATTTATTCATAGCTAATAAAGTTCCTTATGGATAATACCCTTTGGATACGTGGTTTTAAGCCAAATAATAATTGATGAACCTTAATTTTAGCTCAAGGAATTACTTCTCCATTTTTTTACAATTAATATGAGGAGTGTTATTATTGAGAAATATGATCTTAATATAACATTACTCCATAGATTCAATTTCTTCCTATTTCTTCATGTTTTTTATAAGTGTAACGTCCCCTATAATGGTACACTCTCATGTAGCTAGAAAGGGTTGGTTACGAGACTCCAAACATGCCTCTCCATACGCTAGAGGCTTCTGACTAGTAGCATGGGTGTAATGTGTATAGTGGGAATACTATACCCCATGATATGAAGTTTCATAAAAGTATAAACATCCCATAATAAATGGAAATGATCAAATTATAAACATAGTGAAAGATAATAATAAAATCTAATCGAATAATCCAATAAATAATAAAGGAATAATGTAATGACGTGCTCAAATGTAACTAAATGTCATGATACAAAAAATAAAAGTAAAAGACTAAAAGAATCTAATAAAAGACTCAAATTCCAGATTCCTAAACCCCAAGCTGATCCCAACTCTAAACTCTATCCCATCAGCAAATAAGAAATCAATACAAAGGTCCTTTGACCTTGTCCAAACCTACATCCACGTAATTTTCTTGGGTACCAAACAATGGTCGGAATAGGGTGTGAGTATAACTTAGTAGGTTGACAATATCATGTCTAAATAAACCAGTATGATAGGAATTATATTCAAAAAATTAATAAAAAGTGTATTAATTAATTCAACAATTAATAAAATAAAACAACAACCTACTTCGACTCCTTACCGCAATATATCTAGGCATGTCTTACGACCATGCCAACCACAACCATTTAATCAAGTTAAAATAATATTATTTGTATCCATGCCAAAATATCTCTAAGAACGTCTTATGACTATTCCACCCACCACTATATAACCATGGTATAGTCACAACAATCTGGGTCAAATCCCTATAAGAATTACAATATCTAGGTCAAAGCCCTATAAGAATTATGACATGGGACGTGGAATATCTTGATATCTATAAGAATTAAAGCATGGGACTAGGACAATACCACTCAATATAATCATTACAACATATAAGTGTGAATGTTCTATGGCTAAGCCCGATATATAAAACTTTTAGCATGGAACACAATCCTTATCATACAGTATGGATATCATTATAACACATCACAATTATCAATGGTTAATTATATAAATTAGAATTTTTATTTTATATTCCACATGAAATTATACCAAATTGATTAAAATTTATATCATGGAGAAATAAAAAAAAATTATGAATTCTACATCAAATAATCACCTAAGGTATCATATCATGTTAAACACACTTTAACTCGTTATCCAATAAAATTATATTTATGGTTTGTACACCCAATGAGTATCCATAAGTGAGGTCATAATACAATAGAAAAAAATGGCTTCAAGGAATAATCCAATTTTTTATTTAATTTATTAATTGCATGTTATGTTGGAACAATCATAATATTTCATAAACTTTAGCAATTATCAAACCACAGGGTTAGGATTTAGACTCTATACCCTTTAATAATGGTAATAAAAGTCTCCCAATGACAAACACTCAAGATAAATAAGGTTAAGATGATTTCAAGGAGGTTCCTATATCATAAAAGATCAAGATAAAAACCAACAACACAATTGGTCATGGGATTTCACCACAACGATTAGAGAAGAAGGAATAGAATTATAAAACCTAATCAGAAAGACTTAGCATGGACTTCTCACACAAATGGAATATCTAGAAGGGAGGTTGGAACATTAAAATCACATTGATAATTCCATAAGGTCAAGAGGAGAAGATATAAATCTAGAAAAAATAAGAATTTAGCTGCATAGTATGTTTAAAACAATAGGTTAGGGAATTACATGACGTATAATGTAGTTACATGCTGTGTAAATATTGTCAATGAAATTCACTAAAAAACCCATTATCTTAGGTTTATTTTATTAAAACTCTCAAATAATTATAAGATGTGTAATCCATTTACATAGCATGTAAATTTTCTACATATGGTTTTTTCAGCCCATTTTCTCTTTTAACAACCCAAACTCCCTTTAAAGCTTATATACTTATCAAGAACCCATTTAACACTTTATCCCATTTATACCCAGAATCCATTAAATCAAACAAGAATACATCCCCAAACATCAGGTCATTTTCCCCAATAAGGCTCTATACATGGATTCAATCCTATTTTTCCAATTTTTCTCACAACCCAATACTACATTTATTCATATCACAAACTTTCACAGAGAAAACATGACTGAATGGAAAGTTAACAAAAAACTCAAAGAGATACATACCTAGAAAAAAGGAGGGATCTTACAATCTATTCACATTGTAAAATCTTGTCCTCAAGATGCTCCAAGTGTCACTTTGAGGTATCAAAAAACAACTCTGGATACTGTGTTCTCATATTAGTATCCCTCTTCTAGGTCTCCTCCTAAAATCACCCATGATGACACTACACTTAAATCAATGATATAGTCTGGCCCTAAAGATATTTCTCACTATCATCCACAACCTATATCAGATACTCCTCAAAGGAAGAATCATCAAAAATCTTTATGTAAACTACATCTATCACATGGGAAGGTTCTAAATGATATTTCCACAGCTCTGACACATGGAACATATTGTGCATGGGACTATAGCGTTATGAAAGTGATAAATGATACACCACCAAACTGACCCATGCCATTACTTAAAATAGCCTGAAAAACATGGGCACTAGCTTTCCCTACTTCATGATATGACATTTCTCCAACCTAGGTTACACCCAAAGGAAAACATGATGGAAAGCCTTGAATTATAGAGGCCATATCTAATAGAAATCATAAAATTTCTAATTTCTCTTCACAGTCACCAACCATTTTCTGATCAACTAAACATGTTCAGATATATCCTATATGAGACTAGTCCCAAAAAGTGTTGACTCACCTATCACTATCCAACAAAGAGGAAAACACCATGGCCTTCCATAAAAATCCTCAAAAGGTACCATTTGGATCAATTCTTGGAAGCTATTATTATATGAAACCTCCATGAGTGCCATATGTTTCTCCCATGAACCACCAAAATACAAAACACATGCTCATAACATATCATCTAGAACCTATATAATCTAGTTATATTGACCATCAATATATGGATGAAAGGTTGTTCTCAAAAGAACTTGTGGTCCTAGATTCTTATGAAGATCATTCCATAAAAACTATGTGACATAAGTATATCTTTCTGAAATGATAATCCTTGGAACACCATTCAACCAAACCAACTCACACACATAAATATTGATCATATTATAAACTATAAAGTTTTCCCTGATTGGTAAGAAGTGAGATAACTTAGTCAGTTGATCCAAAATTACACATAAAAGATCGTTCTTTCTAGTAGTTCTGGTTAAAACCATCATAAAATCCATCATGACATCATCCCATTTACACTAAGGAATGTTTATAGAATGTAAAATCCTAGATGGACTCTGATGCCTAGCTTTCACCTACTGAAAAGTGAAGCATCTAACTATAAATCTTAACACCACCTTCTTCATTACTGACCAGTAGTACTATCTATGGAGATCATGATACATATTTTTCAAACCATGATTCACCACCCATATAGAGTCATGAAACTCCCTCATTAGATCCTCATGTAAACCCATGGGAACCCATACTCAGCCATGAAAAAGAAGAGAATTTCCACTACTAAGAGACCATCCTAATGATGTATCCCCACCATATAATTTTTCTCACAGAACTGATCCCTCCAAATTAGAAAAATTATTTGTCTTAATTCATTCCAAAATCACAGGTATAACATATGTTGAATTTAGAGCCATTCATTCCTGAGACTCTGAAATCTCCAAATGCATGTCTTCAAAAAGGGCCATTATCCTCCACTCTTCACAAGATTCTTATACTACCTCTGTCTATTTCTTTCATCTCAAAGGTCAGTAATTACATTTCCCTTTTATTTTTTATAATCCAATTCAAATTCAAAATACTATAGATACTCGACCAACCTCCTATAACGAAGGATCAGGCCCCGTTGAGAAAAGATGTACTCGATGATGTTGTAATCCATGTATACCAAAAACCTCTCACCTATGAGATACTATCTCTAACATATCAGGTAATGTAATAATGTTTCTAACTCTAGATAATTAGTAGGATAATTCCTCTCATGTGGTATCAGCTACTTGGGTCCATAAGTAACCAATTAATCTTCTTTCATTAGAACTAATTTGAGTCCAACTCCGGATGCATCATAGTAGAAAGTGTATGTTTTACCCAACATAGGTAAATGAGGATAGGATCTAAGGTCAACCTATGTTTTAGGTCTTGAAAATATATTTCTCAAGCATCTAACCAAAAAAATGCGACCCCTTTCTTGGTCATCCTAGACATTAGTGCTGTCAACCAGGGGAAATCTTGGATAAAATGCCAGTAATAACATACTAAACTCAAAAAGATCTGAATTTAAAATATGTTCATGGGATGTTCCTAAGATATCAGGGCTGTCACTTTTTATGGGTCCACTAAAACTTCTTCCTTTGAGAATAAATGGCCCAAGAGGTGCACTTTATTAATCCAGAATCTGCATTTGGTTAGCTTGGCATAAAGTTGATTCTCTCAAAATTTACTTAGGATGACGACAAGATGTTTGGAATGATTGTCTACTGACTGGGAGTACACTAAGATATCATCCACAAAAACCACCAAAAACTACTCCAAAAATGGATTAAATATCATATTCATTAAGTCTATGAATACCACGGGCTCATTCATCAACCCAAATGACATCACTAAAAATTTATACAATCCACACCTACTCTTAAAATAATTATGAGGTATGTGTGATGGTCACACCCTTAACCGATGATATCTTAATCTCATTTTCATCCTATATAAGATTATTGAACCTCTATACTAATTGAAAAGATAATCAATGTTTGGAATATGATATCAGTTCTTTACTGTCATCATGTCCAACCTCTGATAACCCACACATAAGTGTAAATACCCCTTAGCCTTTTTTATGAGAACTGAAGAACCCCAAGTAGATTTACTAGGCCATATAAATCCATTAGATACAAGATCTTCCAAGTGAACTTTCAACTCCCAATGCGCTACTAATGACATTCAGTAATGTGGTATAGAATCTGGCTTTGCACCTAGAACCAAATAGATCGTGAACTCGATCTCTCGCTCGAGCGGTAAGTCATAGAACACATTAGGGAAAACAACCTGAAAATGGTCTGACGCTAGAGGGAAATAATTCTACTACAATCCACTATAATCTAGATTAATACTGACTATCATATATGTGATACAATTCAATATACACTGAATTTTTCCCACATGACCATCCTGAATATTTCACTCACCTTGGTGAAAATAGTTGCCTCCTTATAGAGATTAAAAGGTACTTATCCTCTTGTAATAGTCAATATGATCCTGGTATATAACTAACCAATCCATGCCAATAATTAAGTAAAATCCTATCATTTCCATTATGTATGGTTCCCAAAAGAAATAGAAACCACCAGTCTCTAGAGAACACAGCTTGCAATGTTTGATATTCTCTGACTGCACTCCTAACAATGTGTTGATGGTTAAAATACCATATAATATTTCAACATCCAAGACCAAACTGTTTCCAAAAGTAAAAGATTGAAAAGAATTTGATACTCTTATAAAAACATAAGATATTGTAGATGGTACAGTAATTGTACCTTTGACGATAGATGATATGACATCCACATTAGCCAGAGTGGTCTTCATAATGTGTAACTGACTTGTTTCTATTCCATGGGCTATATTCTAACTAACCTAATCTATTTTCCATGCTTATTACTGATGTTCATGAACTGGGGTTCCAAATACCATGCCTTGTCCTAAATGACCTGTGGAAATTTAGTTACCTTCCATCTAAGGATTATATGAGCCCCTTTTTTATTATGGTGCCTATTTTGATCCCCTACCACTGTTCTATAATGGAAAGATCATATAGAACTTTTGAATATGACCCAGTATACCACACGTACGACATTAAACTATGGGTTAAGGATGATTTGAGTGCTTCTTGCCAAACTTTCCACAATGATATAACTAAAACAGAACATGGTATTCGAATGGTTGTTCACTAACCTAACTGCTATTCTCACTACTGTCTTAGAGAAAACTATCATAGTGTCACTTCTTAACACTCAAAGAAGAACTACAAAATCTCTCTACTAAAAAGGTTTGGCTACTTCTTATTACCTATCTCACATTCCCTTTAATAATGACTACATGTTTCATCACATCCTCATATCTTCTTAAATATAAATTTTTTACTTTTGAACTCATGTCATAGCATATACCTTCCTAAAAGTGTCTCACCCTGAAGATCTTATCAGCTGTAAAAGATGGTGCAAAGTGTTATAGGTCAGTAAAATGTACAGCATAGTGTGGCACTAATAACTGCTCTAGCACGAGATGGATGAACTCATGATCCTTTTCATACATAAAATTCTCTTGATAAAAATAGATCAGGAACATCATCTCAATGTCCTTCCAAGATTTATCATGTTGCTTCCCATTTTCTTCCAGAATATCCCACCAACTCTTGGTAGTTCCCTGAATCATATATGCATAAATCTTCACCCTCTTATCCATGGGTGTTTAGGGATGATTGAAGATTGTCTGGAATGACTCAATCAAGAACTCAGCAGCCTAGGATCCTCCTTCCCTAGTAAACATTTGTGGATGCTGAAGCTGAAACTCTCTTTTCAACTCAGACATTGAAGGAACAGTATGAATATTCTCCCTTTCTAAAGACCATATAACCCTAAAGAAGCTATTGAAAACATGAACATCCATTTGGGCCTCATGAACTACTAGAATCTCTGGTTCATCTACATTAGGATTGTTCTGATTTTCACTCTCCTAATTCTTAAGTTGAAGATGACGATGCAACATTTTCTCTATAAGAAAAATACACACCTTAGAGAAATATCTTGCAACAATTTCAATCCCCATAGATGACTTCAATAGAGAACCACTAAATCTTAGTCTCTCTAGACATAGATTACAAGTGTTTTAGCATGAAAAAATAAATCATTTCATTTATCTAGTGAAACATATATCTCATATCATAGTTTAACAGGAATGTATATATCACATAAAAAATGTATATTCCTCTATCATGAACACTGCATGTCAATATAACCCAATGTGCCTATTATGATGCATGTATTCTCATATCATTCCTTATCAATCCATAAGTTCAAATTTCAAGAAATAGTAACATCATAAAATAATAACCTCACACAACATGTGAATCACCCAAGGTTAAATAGAATCAATTGTAACATATAAAAAACAAAAATTGAAATTCCCATCCCTGGGCACTTAGATTTTCTCCCATACATGGGTCAGTTACTCCCATACACATGTTTATTACCTAGTCTGGACACATCCTAGTATCATTTATACCATTCCAAAATAGTAAAGTAGAATAAAATAAAACCTCGCTTTAATACAACTTTGTAACGTCCCCCGTTCCGACACTCTCTCACATGGACAAAAAGGGTTGGTTACCAGAGCTCAAGTGTGCCTCCCTGTACACCAGAGGCTATCAACTAGTAGGGTTAAAGTGTATAGTGGGGATACTATAACCCCTAGTATGAATTTTCATAGAAATATAAACAAACTATAATAAATGGAAATAATCAAAGTATAGACATAGTGGAAGACAACAACAAAATCCAACTAAATAATACAATAAATAATAAAATATTAATGTAATAATGTAATAGAATGTAACTAAATTCCATTCTATAAAA
Organism: Viscum album; assembly: GCA_963277665.1. NCBI lineage: Eukaryota > Viridiplantae > Streptophyta > Magnoliopsida > Santalales > Viscaceae > Viscum > Viscum album. Next base: position 1,026,316,816 of record OY728145.1, read on the forward strand.
AATAAAATTAAAAGACTAATATACTCAAATAAGTGACTCAATGTCCTGGTTTCAGAACCTAATATTGGTCCCAACACCAAACTCCACCCCATCAGTAAATAATAAATTAACATCAATGTCATTTTCCCTTGTCAAAACCTACATCCATGTAATCTTCTTAGGTACCAAATAGTGTCCCAAATATTGTGTTAGTATAACTCAATAGGTCGACACCACAATGTCTAAATAAACTAGTCTAATAGGAAGTGAATGAATGAAAGTGATAAACTGGTATATAATGTAATTCAATTATTAATAAAATACAATAACAACCTACTTCAGATCCATGCCGGAATATTTTTGAGCATGTCTTACGACTATGCCAACCAAAACCATTTAACCAAGGTAAAATAACTTGATTTGGTTCCATTCCATAATATCTATGAGCATGTATTATGAGCATGACAACCACCACCATATAACCATTTTATAGTCACAACAATCTGTGTCATATCCCTATAAGCATTACAACATCTGAGTCAAAGCCCTATAGGCATTTCAACACGGGACTAGGAATAATCTGATCTCTATAAGAATTACAGTATGGGACTAGGCTGAGCCTACTCAATATCATCATTACACATATAAGTGTGGAAGTACCAAGTCTGATCCTGATATATATGCATTGCATCATAGAATGCAATCCCTATCATACGATATCAATATCACAATACCATATCATAATTATCAACGATTAATTATGAGAATTACCATTTGTATTTCATATTCCACTCGAAATTATATCAAATTGATTTATAATTGTATCAAGGACCAATAATACATAATTTATGGATTATATATCAATAAATAACCTAAGGTCTTATATCATGTTAAACACACTTTAAGCATTTTCTAATTCAATAATATTTAGGGTTTTCTCACCCAATAGGTAGCCATAAGTCATGTTAGAAGAAAATTAAAACCAAAGGACTTCAAGGAATAATCCTAAAAATTATTTAATTGTTTCAAATGCATATTATGTTGGCGCAATCACAATATTTTATAAACTTTATCAATTATCAAACTATATGGTTAGGATTTAGACCCCTACCATTAACTGGTGATCCAACAATGCTCCCAATGGAAAAAACCCACAAGAAAGAAGTTGTGGTTGATTGAAAAGAGGTTCCTAGATCAAAATTATAAATATCAAAACCAATAATTAAATCAGTCAAGGGATTTCACCATAATTGTTAGAGAAGAAGGATGTGAAGGAAGAAACCTAACGAGAAAGAATTACCAGGGATTTCACACACAAACAAGATGTCTAAAAATGATATTGGCACCCCAAAATCATCTGGATAATTCACTAGGATCAAGAGTATAAGATATGTCGCTGAAAAAAATGAGAATTTAGCTGCATAGCATGTTTAAAACATCATGTCAGGGAATTACATGGCATGTAATGTAGTTACAAGTTGTGTAAATATTTTTAATGGAATATTCCAAAAACCCATCACCTTGGATTTATTTTATAAAAACCCTATAATATTTACAAGATGTATAATCCATTTACATGACATGAAAATTTCTTATAGATGGGTTTTTATCCCATTTTCCCTTTTAACAACCTAAACTTTATTTAAAGCTTCTCAATATACCAATAAACTCTAAACTATTTAACCCATTAATACTCAGACTACACTAACTCAAATAATAATAAATTAATAAACTTTAGGTCATTTCACCCAAAAATTTCTCTCCACATGGATCCAATCTAGTTTTCTAAAGATTCCTCATAACCCAAGACTCTGTTTATTTAAACAGCATACTTTCATGGAAAAAACACAACCAAAAGCAAAGTTAACAAAAAAAATTAGAGAGATACATAACTGTAAAAATGGTATCTTACAATACGAGTCCTCCATTGATCTAGTTTTTCTTCCAAATGATAAATAGATTGAATAACTTTATCATTTTCTAAACATTGGAGAACATAAAATATCTTTTGAGTGGAACTAATCCATTTCTCAGTGACTAGTTGATCTGTAGACCCACTAAAAGGTGTAAATTACTTGATGAAGGACTTAATAGAATGTTGTTCCATCCTTTCCTTATTTGTATTATTAGAATGATTCATATCTTGAGAAATTTTTTTGAGTATAACAATGAGATTTTTTATTCTATATCCCATAACATTTGGTTACTCAGGAGTAAAATCATTGAATTGTTTATTGTATTCAGCATTAACAAAATTCGTTTGGGATAAATCTAATAACTAAACCCAAAAATCATAGTGTGAGAAACAATAATCATAGTGGAGAAACACATAATCATGAAAAATAATTTATTGAATTTCTAAATTGTGACACCTTCTTCTATGAAACCTTAGGTTTAACGTAATTATTTCCTGATCATTACAAAAAGCATTGGTATTTTATCCTATTCTTATATTTATCCCCATGTTTCTCACTAAAGTCTTATCATACTAGTTTCGAAAGGTTAACTAAACCTTGATCTGACACCAACTATAGTGATCTATGCTTTTCATACATAAATATTTCATCTTTTTAAGTGAATATTTATTATATAACATAATGATCAATGTTATAATCATCCAAGTCTAGTACTTTGGAAACATGAACAAAAAAACAATAGTTTCATAAGAGTAACCCATTAAGTCATTCATAACTAGTACCCTTCTTAGACATATTGTTCCAAAAAAACTTTATTCATAACTAGGGGAAAGAAAATAGAAGAAAGGGTGAGCTCAGATACTAAGTAAGGGTAAATAGGGGATATATCAATGATCACATAATCATAACATGTGAATAAGGGTATTAGAGCATGATCGTAATATTTGAAATCCAAAAACTTTATATCATAGATCATAATCTTGGATCATGACATAAATCCTGATAGTTCATAAGATATAAATCTTAAAGAAATAAAATAACATGATCCATGAGACTATAACATTTTTATAAGAAATGAAATTTTGGTATGCACATAATCATAGAAAATCATTTCCTTAGTAGTCAAGGAATATTTACAAGACTATCATAGTGGATTGGTTTCACTCCCCAAACCATCGTGGTGGTCAAGGTTCACTTCCAAGACCATCCTAATGGACTGGGTTCACTCCCCAAAACATCAAAGTAGTAAAGGTTTCTTCTTAAGACTATCATAGTGGATAAATTCCCTTAATTTGTTGTGTTAACTCCCCATTCTAGTCTTGTTTATCTCTTATGATATGAATCTTTACCCAATGTAGTGGAGGGATATTTTGGTACCACCCATCACATATTGAAAATCATACATATGTGTGCCAAAAATATTCATCATAACTGGACCAATGAATATAAATGGGTTTCAAAAAAATTTAATCATAGAATAAACCATGGAAGAGAAATAGGTTTCATAAACATTTCATCATTTTATCATAGTATAACCCATGATAAAAAAATGGGTTTCATAAACATATTTTCATAATAATAATAAACCTTATTGAGAAAGAATAAGGATAATATCCTTGGATTATATTCCAAGTAAATCATAAATGATATCAAGTTTTATTTTCCTTGATGAATATAAATACCATTAAAATATCATAAAAACATTATTGAGAAAAATGTCATTTCCATTGTGAAATAAATTATTTAAAATATAAAAATTTCAAAAAAATTATATAAAAAAATTTATATAAAAAAATTTATTATAAAATAAAAATAGAAACTTTTAAATTAATCATAAAATCATTAATTTTTTATTATGGTGTGGAATTATGTTCATTCTATATAAGTTAAATGGAAACATTCTTTTCATATTTTTGAAGAAAAATTCAAAAAGGTCCTCTTTTGGAAAAATGAGAAGAAGATCCCATTTTATCTTTTTTTTAAGTATAAAATGGATAAAAATTTAAAATAATCATGGGATAATTTTAAAAAACACCCTTTAAATTTTTTTAGTAAACATGGATATGGAAGAAAAAGGTTTTTCGACAGAAGAGATAAATAAAGTTGATTTTACTTAAAAAAATATTGTCGGTATGTTGATTGCTTAAGGTGAGGAAAATTAAAGGAAAACATTTATTATAAAGAAATAACTAGAGGATAATAAAATTCATGTGTTTCTTGATAGATATATCATATGATTTCTTCATCATAAACTTAGTCAAAAACAATCCCATTAAATAATGAAATTATAACATAAAACCCTTACCACTTTGATAACTTATGAATAGTAATCCTTGGGAAAGAAATAACCTTAGATGGATATTTATATTCACATAAAATTAATAATAAGTATCATAAATTACATTTATTGTAATCATATATAACACATACAAGAAAGTGGTGAATATGTCATATGTCTCAAAAAAATAAAAGTGAGATGAAAATCCATTACCTTAGGTCAGGCATTGATTGTATGTGTTGGAACTAACTATATAATAAATAAATATATTACATAACCATATTAATATATATCATATCATATAGAATTTATTTATGAACTTTTTTTCCCATTTATTAATAATTCTTTTCTAAGATCATTATTCCAGATGGTATCTGCTTCATTTTTCATGTCTGTTTTGGTTCAATAGTTTTAGTCCTTATACTTATCATGTTTCTATAATATGTATAATATTAATTATTATATTAATATCATATAAATTAATTATATACATTTTTAGTGTCATCCATAAAAGTAGATATAGAAAATGAATTACATCATTCATAGAGATGGTAGGTCGTACATACGCATGAATGTTGTTTTCATTTTTATAATAATATAAAAAAACAAAGGTAAATAAGAAATAAGAATTAAATATAATTATTATATATTATATGTTATATATATTCATTAAATACATCCTTATTACCTTCCATGTAATATATAAATGAAAAGAGACACACATCGCTTCGTGGAAGTGGTAGTCTACACGTGCGTACGAGCGACGTTATCATTTTACAATGATTTGGAAGGTAAGAATGTGGATATTATATTATCATTATAGAGTTATAAATATTTAATAATTATCATATATAAACATTAAACTTTTAAAATTAATCATTGATAAAATATGGTTTTGGGAAATTATTTTCATCGCTATGTTGAGATGGTAAGTTGTGCGTACACAAAAGCAATAATTTCAATTCACATTTAATGGAAAGATAGTTAATAAATATGGTTTCATAATTATAAAAAAAATTAAAAATATTTATGATACTTCTATTATTATTTTATTAATAATATAACATATTCATAGGAGTTAAATGTAGAATTAAAAATAAAGTGATCAATTAAAGTGATTTCCTCTTCTTTTAAAGAACTACTTTAGATCTCCACTTAATGATCCTATAGTTCGTATTTTTGAAGTATTGGGACCTATATAATTTGTATAAGTATGTTTATAGCATATTTTTTTCCTGATATTTTCATGATATAAGGATTGATGTGGTTTGAATAAGTGAAGGAATGGATGTCCTTTTATAAGGGAGGGAAATGACACACTTGGAATTACTAAAAATATTAAAATATAATCAAGTAATTCTTAATAAAAATGAATAAAAATGGTTTTAGATTCAAAAATATTTTAGGATATTGCTGAAATTTTATCAACCAATAAAATTTGGAAAGTTTCAAGTGGTATTTTATAACTTATCTTTTGGCTTAACCCCTTAGTTTATCCATTTGAACCTTTACTACAGTAACAACTTCTACACTCTTAAGAGGTTATAATTTTACTTATAAGGTGAATATTGAATCATAAATGGATAATAGATGAACCTTTAGATCATATATTATCCACTTTTTCATATTTCAATATTTCAATATTTTAATAATTTTTAAATAATTTAATAAAATATTATTTTCATAAAATATCATTAAGGTCAATTTTAAAACTATACATTTAATTCGAATTAAAAGGAATAAAGGAAGATTTTTAATTTGAATATTATCATTTAAAAAAATAATAATATGTTATATTAATCTAAAAAAATCTTTTAACACTATAAATTACTCAAATTATATCAATTTTAATATTTTTAAAATCATTAATTTTATTTTTTGTTAATTGAATGAATATTATTTCAGGGTTGTGTAGTAATTTAAGGAAATTATTTAATAAAATAATATTATATATAACTTACCATCATAAAAATAAGATTATTATTATCAAAATATACATTTATATTTTTTCACAATGATTTTTGTTTCCCTATGTGAACACATAATAGATATTTAAAACTGAAAGAGTGACATTTTGTAACTTCCATTGATTTAATTATTATATTGGTTATTTTCATGGAAAAGTGTCCTTTAAAAAAATAAAATTTGAGAAAAATGTTAAAAGGTTCTAATTTTATTCATCTATTAATAATTAATATGAGATATTATTTCCTTACCACTTATTTTCAACCTAGATTAACCCGATTTACCCTTTACACTAATGAAAAATTTTATCAGAGTTACTATTCATATTAACAAAAAATAAAAGGATCCTATTTAAAAAATTTAAAACTCCCACTTATGAATATGGATTCAATTTTATGAAATTAAATAACTATAAGTTTTAGAAATTAATTTTAATAAAAGAGTGAAATAGGCGACAAAAAACACTTTTAGGCAAAACACATTTTTAAGTATAAAACATAGTTTATTCATATCCCATTCATAGAAAAATATTAAATGAATGTTAAAATATTTAATTAAAAATATAATACATATAATACAGAAAAATTATTCACCAATAGTTAATTATTTAATTTATTAAGATAAATAATAAGTTGTGTTCATAAAAACTGTTTTTTTAGAAAATATCTCTTACTTTAATTTGATTTTTTTTCATTTCTAATTAATTATTAACAAATTAATTTATTTTAGTCATTTATAAAATATATATTTTCATAATTTATTTATTTCTATTAATATACACCAATCCAACATCTAGTCCATAACTATAATAATAATAGTTTAATAGTATCTCACAGTTTGTTTAAACTCGGTGTTGCGTGTGGCATAATACATTGAAGAAATTAAATTAATTTGAAAAAAAATCATAAAATCTCAGGGTGTTACACCTATGGATTTTCTAGTAAATTTAATATTGTTGGATATATATAATTTTTATATTACTCATGTGGATATTTCTAGTTTCATATAATTCTAAACGTTTACATAAAGTGTCCATGTACCATCTGAATATGATGCATTTAGATATTTATAAATATGTTTGAATTATATTTTTTTTGTAATTAACACAAACTTGTGGGTTGTGTGATTAATTACACATAAGAATATTTTGAACATATTGGTTTTTTGTTTATAATAATGATTACAAAACTAAATTACTAGAAAAATGAATACATAAAATAGAATAACATCATATATGCTGGTGAGATTAAAATCCACTTCAAATTATAAGTGTGACATTCCTTCCAAAATATCACTTTTCAAGAACTAGTTCATTAAAATATGTATGTTATTCCTTCACAAGGTGCCCATTAATTATCTTTTGTAAGAAAATTAATTAATAGATAACACTGGATTATCCTTTGCAAAGTTCTATCCAAGAAGGGTTCCCCTGGATTATCATTTGTTAGATTTTATATGGAACTTATTTTTTGGTTACGCTTAACTTGGAAACACTTAAAAAGTATGAAATGGGAATAAAGTTGAGTTTATTAATATGATGGATTGGAAAAAAAAATTCTTCTTATTCATCCAATAATCATATATGATATGATTATGATGATTCCCTATATAAATAATTATGCAATGAGAGGAATAACCAAGGGGATTAATTTCATAGTTAAATATAGATCTTGGCATACTAATAGATATGATTTATTAAAGGGTCATCATTTTAGTGGGATCCCAATTAATAAAATTCCTAATTAAATGGTTAATAATACATGATGAACTTATAATAAAATATTTTATTATAGATAAATATCTTAACCATCATTAAGATAAACTTTGTGATTAATCTTTGAATGGAGAAGCATAATTTAGGTAAATCCTAAGAATGGTAATTGAAACAAAGTTCTTAAGAAATAATTTATTGATATTTTATTCTATATTCATGAGATTTAGTAACTTTTTACTACATCAAGGATTTGAATGTAAAGGATTTTATCATGCTCAAATTAATATCTGTAAAATATGTGTATCTTAATATCATTTTCTTATATGATAAGAGAAGCTATTTGATTACAAAGAGTTGTTATGAACAAGTTTGAGATGAATAATTTTATACACATGGTTTATGATTCATCAATTTATATAATAAGTTTAGAGAAAAAAAAAATTACAAAAGATTTTTATCCAGGATAAAAGTTTTTATCCAAATATTTATTAAAATGTGTATAAATATGTTCCCATTACCCCTCCATGATATATATATTTTTAAAATATTATTTTAAAAAATTAAAGGTTCCAAACACATAGAATACTATATATGATATAGAAATAATATTTTATTTGTTAAATTTTACTTCTAAAATAAAATAAATATTATATTCTAATAAAGAAGAGTTTTTGTTTCTTATCAGGATATTCTAAATATAATATAGTGTCTAAGAGACTATTGGGAGTATGTTTGGACATATAGAAGTTCAAAATTAAAAAATAAAGGATAAAACTACTATTATATTAATGTTTATTTCCATTTAATATCCTAAAATGTTTATGATATGTGATGGTAAAGATAAATGTAAAGAGTAACATTAGTTACCGTAACAAAGTGGGTTTCACTTTATACTAAAAGAGTTTAGGAGGATCAGTTAATAATTATATATGTAGTTAAATTATTTTATGGAAATTTTTTGATATAATAGTGTTCTAAAAATAATGATGATGAAATTATAAAGAGTTATAACTATAAAATTGAAGTTTACATCATAAATGTTTATGTTTTGAAGTTAAGAAGTTTGAATATGTTCAAGATGTTTAATGGTTAAAAATATGATTCAAAAAGCTCACAATTATTCAAACTAGAATACTTAATAGATGTTTCTACCTAAAGATTTTAGTGGGAGGGTTTTATTAGATTGTAACATAGATATGTGATGTAGATTACATATTATGTAATGTGTTCACAATACCCACAAAGTGTAGAAAAAATAATTCTGATCTGGTAGATTATCATATATAATATAAACAACCAGTGATTATTTGATTTCGTTAAATATTATTAAAGAATTTAAGAATATTTAATTTTATCATGTGAATGAAAACCTCCATTACATCATTATATTATGTTGTATACATAATTAAATATATTAATATACATTTCATGAAGTGCAATGATAATTGAACTTTCAAATTATGAATTTGAGTTTATCCATAACTGATGTTTATCATGAAGTATTATTGGTTATGATGAAATATTAAGGTTATCATGATTTGGATTCTTTTATATAGATACAAAATATCCACATTAGTAATAATATAGTGAATATTATTATTTGTGTATACTAGATGACCCACTAAAGTATACCACATAGAGTTTCATACAAATGTATTTCTTATACCAAGGGTGTGTGGATAATATTTGTCCCCCCACTTCCTGATGTTGGTGAGATACCCATCATGAGAACATTTATACTTTGATACACTAGTTACTCAAGTATATGTATTTAATTGTCTAATACAGGAGGTGGATGGGTATGTTATATATCATGTAATCAGTTAGAGCTTAAAAATTATGGGATTTTCCCTATTGTATAACAAATATGACATTTGGGTTTTTGATTGAGATGGACTATGGGAGTGTACAGCTACACCAAGATAATATATATCTATCTATATATGGGAAAAGTGATGTATATATCCATAATGATGAATGAAATGTGATATATCCATCGATCGGATCATTCAATGCTCATATAATTGAGAATAGTTGAGTTAGATATATTGGACTGACATGCTCCATGTCTGATGGTCCCATGATGTCTTGGAAAAATAAAAAATTAGAGAATGTGCATTTTCATATGATGTAGACTGATGGAAATTGGTATATATATGTGTGTGTTTTATATAGATCATTCCGGATTCCTTTATAACTTGAGTAGCATTGATTCTTTGATAGAAGACACTCTTTTCTTACATATATGGATTTAGATATTTTTATTTGTTTTCAATACTATAAAGGATCATGGGTTCAAACAATATGTTTGATTTAATGGGGATTGATTTTAAAATATAGATATACTCTAAAAGTGTTTTATAGTTAATAAAAAATGTTTTGGTTGGGTATTCACAAGGTATTACATATGATGTGATACAAGTTAAAGTTGATGAAAACTTTCCAAAAGTATTTTTGGAATATATCCAAAATGATTTTTGAATATGATTTCACAAGTTATTGTATATTATACTATATAAGGTTAAATGACACAAAGTATTTTAGGATTTAGTGTAAGTGGTATATTAAAGGATATATGCCCTAAAACCTTATATATATATATATATATATAACATTTTTTTGTACACATGTGTTGTAACATTTTGGTTTAATGGTTTGCATGAGATGATTCAATTTTTTATTCCCACATAGACTATCATTAAAGTACCATTTCATTAGATGAAACATGTGTAGTAAATTTACTCATTCATTAGATGCATGAAGTTGGTCGTATTATTTAATCTTGTGTTATAAAATATGGATAAATTAAAAAACACCTAATGTGTGTACCCAGGTGATATTATTTATAAATATAGACATGTAATGAAAGTATGTGTATGAGATAACTTTATTTGTGGATGAAACTCCTAAATACTCATATCTCTCTTTATTCTTCCTTAATTTCATGTGAGATTATTGCACGTTATGGAGTATGAAGAGTCCCTCATTTACAACATGTGATTCAGATTAGCCCATGGATACAAAAAAGGTGGGATTATTTTTATCAACTATTGTTATATTTATCAAGAACATTCAAATATGTTTTAAGGTTAAGAAGATTATGCAATGTCTCTCTATGGAATTATATGATTGTATTTAAAAAAAATCTTCATTTTAGTTTTACATATAGTTTTCATATTATCTTGCATGGAGATACTCATATTTGGTTTATAATTACTTATTCTATGACTAATAAGTGTTATTTAAATCATGATTACTCTAAAAGTACTATAATTATAAGTACTCTAGGGTGATATTTTTATTTTGGTTCAATCTCAACAAATAGTCCTTCATTTATTATTCTACACGTACTATAGTTCTAGGTTGGGGGACTTGAAAAAAAATGATCATGGGGAACTCCATAAGCGGTATGAGTGACATAACACTATAATTAAGAATATCTTTTAGATCTTGAACATTATGCAATACCCCCATCATATTTAAGATGAACCAAGGACTATCCAGCTATGGACCGAAAAAGTAAATCACTCCTTCAGGTTTTATCAAAATATTTTCTTGATTTTTTTATTTTGTTTTTAGTATTACATTGAATTTGTTATAATAAATGATTTGTTTCTCTCTTTGAAGAAAATAAATAGGTATAATATCCACTTACTTAATGATAGTATTTTTTTAATTGTTACTCAACAAGGGAATAAATGTTTGTACCATATTAGAATATTTTTTGTAACTTTAAATTATTTCTACATGATTAAAAAAATTATGGTGGAGGGGTATATTTAAATCATTTTTCTACTCCTATTTTTGGATTTTATGGAACTACTTTCATGATAAAAATTACCAACATACATACATGTTTTATTTGTTATTTAAAATTAAGGGTATTTTAAACTCTAATCATGTGTGTTCACTCTAGTAGTTACTGAGTCATATACTAAATTAGTAGATTTGGGATTAAAATATTGGGATTCAGTTCATAATTAAATTATTTTATTAAAAAATTTATAGAAATAGAATTGAAACTATGTCTTAGAACCCTATAAATTCATTGGATTGGAATTTATTCTCCTTGCATTATTAATTTTTCAAGTATTCTATTTTATTGAGAATCATTGAAAATTATTTAATTTTTTTATAAAATGAAAAATCATTTACATTATAATTTCTATCATTTATTTTCTTAAGATAAGAATTACAACCTATTAGAGAATAAATTTTAGCGATTTTAAAATATCAAGAAGAGCTACAAGCTAAATATTTGAATAAAATTTTCTTTAAAATTTATCTCTGGTTTCATTATTTCTTAAAATTTTATTTTGAAATTTTATTTTCTACTTTTCATCCTATTAGAGCCATAAATGAGAAACATGAGGAATCTTTATCAAGCATAAAGTGGGAAAATTAATTAATAAATTTAAAGAATAAAACTTCCACTCTCATGGGAGTAATTATTTAAAATTAGGCATTATAAAATTATTCTCATGTATAATAAATTTCTTACAACTATTATAGAATTTAGTTAGTTATGTTTTCAACTAACAAGTGATAAAATCCATTATTAATTTATGATAATCACTTCTACCATTTTTATTTTATTTGTGTGATAAATTCTAGGAATGACATACTGATCCTTATGAATTATTTCAAAAAAAATTTAATTTAAATGTTAATCATATAATCTTTTGAAAATTCTTATTTTATGTTGAATGGTGTGGTAGTAACCAGTAGAAACACCTGTTCCATTCTCTGAATTTTTATGGTTGTTTGTGTTGTTAAGAAAAATATTATTTTTAAACTTTCTTGTAAACCAATACACGTGATATTTCACTTCTAAATTTCAAAATCTTCTTTAATATTTAAACTATATTAAATTTTTCTTTCACTTTAGGATTCAATATTGGGGACACTATTGGGTTTTATGTGTATAGGAGGGGTCTTAAATGTGATTAACATTATTTCATCACTATAAAAATAAAAAACCCATGAGAATTTTAAAATGTTTCAAACTTTATTATTATTTAGATTCAATTCTCTCACTACATGGTTTAAAATTTTTATAAAGTATTAGATTTATTTGGTCACATTGAAGAGGATAAAAAATTTTGTTTTTCAATGGATTTAATTAGGTTTGTCATTTATATTAATCTCTTAATTTATTTTGTTTTCGTTAAAATTATGGGCATAGTAATTACAATCATCAATGGTTATAATAATTTTTACTGGGTTTAAAACATTTAAGTCATCCATTTAAATGAGCTATGAAATAAAAATCCTAATATATATTTAAGTCCCTCCATTATTTATAATTTTACTCTTAGATGGGTTAATTTATTCCATTAATTATTTTTCTCTGTCCATCCAATAGAATATTTAAATTATTATGATCTCCTAATTTATGTGTATCTTTCATCTATAATTAAATATAATTTTAGAGGTTTCAGTTAAATTCAAAGTGATTCTTATTTAAACCCTATCAAAATTTCCAATCTAAATCATTTTTGTAAAACCAAACCCAAATTTTAACTAAAAACTTGTTTTAAAGTTATTAATAATTCATGAAAGATTTCATGTAGAGAAAACCTTTTGAAAATAAATTTATAGCGACACATCATTTTTTCAACTATAGGATTTATTTTCTTCTACGGAGTTTCTAGAATTAGTTTCCTGAGGACAAGAAAAATTATAAGTGTGGGTGAATTTGATATGGTTTTTTATGGATACATTTTTTCATATATTATTTCAAAATATAATGAGTTTTTAATTCTAAAAAGATATTTAAATGTAGAATTATTTAATATTGGCCAGTCTATGATAAAATAAATAATTCATTGAATTATTAATTATAATTAGTTTTTTTGTTCCTAATTGATTTAAAAGTTATTTTATATAATTTATATATTTTTAAGAACGAATATTTTTGATGATTTTGATAAAATTTTCTCTGGAAAAAATTTCTAGAAGTGATTTTTTTTTGTTGGTATTAATATTTCTAATACCATTGATTTTATCTTTAATATAATTATTGTATTACATTTTTTATTGGAAAATTAAATTTTCTAATTCATTGTGTCATTATTTTAAGATGATTATTTTCATTTTAAAATTGGTTACACACTCATATGTTAGATTCTATGTTTGAAGTGTGTTTCAAAATTTTGATTGATAAATTTCCACTTTGTTTGGTGTTTAGTTATAGGAACCAAGATATGTGTAAGAATAATACTATCTTTTCAAGACCTATGTTAAAGTGAGAAGCTACCAAAATTGTTGTCTCAAGTGATCGTGATCTTTTGAACCTACCTTGAATGAAGAGTTAAACCCAACATGAATGGTATAGTGCCCACAAAATGGAAATACTGAACTACCGTGGACAAGAAACCATAACACGTCCTATTAGATCGAGTGAAAGAAGAAATATGGTGAAATTTTACCTTTCAATTAAGCTAACAAGACCAAATTACCATATAGAAAGTATTAATCACGCCAATAAAAAGGTAAATTGAATTTATTGAGCAACATGAGTCGTTGAAAACTAGCATTGACTAGAGAAGAACCATTTCTGGATTATAACTTGAAGAAATTTTTATCAATATGTAACTGGATATGTAATGGAATGTACCTTATCATCCCATTACATTTTTAGTTTTTGTGGTTAGAGGTGATAGGTGGAGTTTGTGGGAATTTTTTGTGGATGTTAGAGCTAAAGTAGAGCTACTGTAGGAAATTCACATCGTGTAATTTTTACATGACATGTAAAGGTGTTTCATGGCTTGTGAGGACAATGAGTTCATAGATTTCACATGGTTAAGGAAGAACATATGAGTATGATTACATATATTTTAAGTGTAATTCACAATGTGTATTAAATAAATGTTGACGTGACATTTTTTCAGAAAAATTGGAATTTTCTGAAAACTTGAGGTTTACATGCCTTGTAATATTTACACGATGTGAAACTTTAAAATTATATGTTATTTTATAACACTTATTTTTGAATTTATTTTCATTAATACACTATCACTATATCATTCTAGATGATCCTTTTTAACCTTGTGATGATCTTCTATCCCCCTTCCTCCCACTTTGTTACATTTGTTTTGGTGGTATTTTCTTGGAAATCTCCGGTGAGTGCTTCTCCTTTACATTTGGATTCATTTCTTTTTTTTTGTTGGGGATTCACTAAATTGATGTTGTTTTGGTTTGTTATATTAGTTGTGATTTTTTGGATGATCCTTTTATGTGGTTTAGGTTGATCGGTGATTTTTTTTCCATTGTGGTTTACAGGCATTTCTTATTCTCCCTACGGTGTACAGCGAGTTGGAAAAGCATATTTCAGCTAAGGAATCCCTAATTTATCTTTATTGGATACCATGTGGGGGGTTACGATTTTTTATCTATGGGTTATGGTTGTTATGTATTAATAAAATATAAAGAACCATATAATTGATATTGAAGGGGTAATAGGGAATGATTTTCATTTTTTTACATCTTTTATATTATTTTGATATAATAGATTGTATGGGATTGATTCCCAACTAAAAAATGTAGACTTTGGGGGATTTTTTATGTTGTATGATATGTTTTTGGATGATTTTTCTATTATGATATCTCCCCAAAATGGATATTGGATAATCACTAATATCCAGTTAATAAAATGGTTACCCATGGATTATGGCATGTGTGATAAAACCCCTAAATTAAAGTGAAATATGATAAAATACCCTTTGTTAAATATGTAAAATGTTATTTTATTTGTTGTTATTTTTTTCATTCTTATGGGGAGATGATGTGTGGTTTCAATGTGATTTGGGGATGATGGGTGAGATGTGGCCATACTTTTGGGGTGGTGAGTTGGTGGTTGTTTGAACGTGATTTTTTGGTGGTGAGGTTTTGTTTCTTTAGATGTGTTTTTTAGCTGATGAGGTGGTGGTTTTTTGCCATGATTTTGGGGTGGAAAGTTAGTGGTTTTTTAGCCATGATTTTAGTTAGGCAATTTGGTGGGTTATTTCCATGATTTTGGGGTGGTTAGGTGATGGTATGATGGGGATAATGAGTTGTTTGTGATGTGTGGTTGCGTTGTGCTTGATTCTTAGGTAGTTATAGAATAACTTGTTATTGAAATGGATAGGGTTTGGTATGGTTAATGGGAAAGTAATTATTAATTAACTAATAAATATTGTGATGTGTGGTTAAATGTATAATATGATTAATAATAAAACTAATGGGTTGGATAATGGTTTTTTTTGGTAGTGTGATGTGTCTTGTGGTTTATGTAGTGTTATGAATTTAGATGTGGTAGTGAAAATGGGGATGTTTTGAGTTGGTTCATGTTTTGTTTTAAACCCATAGGTTGGTATTGTTTGTGGCTATATATATATATATACTTGTATGTTCCTTTTTATTTCTATATTCACCCCACCCGCGAACCATTACATACGATTTAATTGGTTACACGTATCCATCGATCATATTAAAAGTTATATTCCCCAATCTTCACTCATCTTCTAAATCATAGCATAGTGGTAGTATGGGGTTTAACTCACAGGGAAAACATGTAGATAGGTGAACCAGTAGTAAAAACCTTTTTATGTGGCTCCTCGTTATCTCTATTTTATGTTTGGTTTTTCTAAACTATGTAGCTTTTTATTTAATCAGATAAAAATAAGGGTTCATGGTGAATTTCAGGGTTTAGGAAAAAGGGTGATCCGAAATCTAACTTGGGATAGACCTATGGATTAGGCTGCAAAGAGGTAAAAATTTTATCAATTGGTCTTGGTGAAACTAATTATATCTATATAATTTGTAAACTAATCCTTGGCCCATATATATTTGATAACCTAAGTACATGAATTTTAGCTTCAAGGAAGAAATCATTAGAGGATATTATTCTAAGCCTACTCAAGTCCAATTAGGTAAGGATCCTTCATTTTTCACCTTTAATGGTTATGGTAGTTTCAAAAATAATGGGATTAAATTTTTTTAACCTAATTACTATACATAGGGTTACCATTTTCAGATTTTTAGATTCATTAAATTTAAATCCACCATTACTCTTGACACCTAGCCCTTAGCGGATTAACCTCCCATGAAAATACTAAATGAAAGTAGGGAAATGGGGAACATGATCAACATAATGAATAAATAGTTTAAATCAAATAAATCCACAAGTTAAATCATTTAAAATAAATTTAAAACTAACTTGAATGAAGAACCAATGAATAACACAATGACAATCAAAGTTTCATGAAAAATGGTGTTGGATTCAAGAATTGGAACAATAAATAAGCAATGAACAAGTCTAAAAATCAAAATAAAAAACAATGTAATTAATAAAAAATAAAGGAATCAATAGGAAAAAATTTATATAAAATAGAAAAGAAATGGAGAAGAAAGGGAAAAGGGATTCAGTTGTCTGAACTCTTTATCCACATTGAGGTATTTGTATATATATAAAGCTCGAATAATACACATCATATAACTTATTCACATCATTAACATTCTTTACTTGATGTATACATTGAGTATTTCACAGAATTTACTTTGTTTTCACACCGTGTACTTCATATCAACAAATTTTTCTGATGATCTTGGATCTCTATATTTCATGGATTGTATATTTAGAAAAAATCATAATTCTAACTTTTCATGTCATGTACTGATCTCATGTTGTGTATCTCATCAGGTTTGAAATTTGAGTCTTTCGTGACATAAAATATGGAATCACATATTGTACTTGGTCACAAATTGTAAATTGGATTCCCACCTTTTACATTAGTTGGAAGGCAATCTGCTCATGGAGTACACATCGTGTACTTCAGATTCACAATGTGTAATGTTCAATTTTTCTATTTTTCCAACATTCCTCTTTAGAGTCTTGAATTCATAATTCCTATGGATAAACATCAAAACCAAATATATTATCAAATAAATAATAATTAAACATTAAATAAATGTATCATATATATATATATATATATATTCTTATCAAATTCCCCCAAACATAAATAATTTATTATCCTTAAGAAAAATAATATTAGCAGGTATTTCAAGTTAAAAAATTTTAAATATGAAATTTTTATTATGAAAAGGTAAATAAAACTAAGTCCAAGTAGAAAAAGTAATTTCTCCCGAACCACTCCTTTAGTGAAAATCATTCATTCCTCATATTTATGTTCTTTATTCAAATTTTTTCTTCCTTTAATTATAATTTCATAATTATTCCTCACAAGATATACCCATTTTTTAATTTACCTAACAATAAATTTTCTCTCATCACTCAAGTTAAAATAAAACTATAGTTATTCTCATATCTTGAATACATGTTCCTAACCATAGGCTTTTATTGGTTCTAAAATCTTCACTTCATAAGGAAAAATACAAAATTAATCATGAGGGATTGAGAAATAAGGTTTAAATGTATATGATGTTGAGGGTAGGTGGGTAGATAGTAATTATCAAGCTCAAAAAGGAGGGTAATATCTATATTAAAATTCATTATAATCATTAATAGTGCAATAAAGTAACTCCTCCTAGAAAAAAAGTGTTCATGCTCCAAACATCTCAAATAATATCCATGAATAGGTCAAGAAATCATAAAGAATTTTCCATGTTCATTTCTCTTTTAATTTCATTTATTTTTTGAATGTCATGTCTAGGATATATCTCACATCCATCAGCAAACCACATATGATTGATCATAAGATTCATTGGTCTGTAAATAGTGATTTTTTACCTTCCTAAAACACAACACATTTTTTATTTTTTTATTAAAGGAACAAAGTATAAATATAAAATTCCAAAATTAATCATTTACCATATCATATCAACCTAGTTAAAATTCCACTATATGTATCCTCGGTAAAAAAAATCATGTATATGGTATAGATGAAAACCCCCCTCACTGGTTGAAAAGAAAATCATGTATAGTATCAAGATCAGGGTAGGAAGGGATAATAATCTTGAAATTAGTCCATCCTAAAAAGGGTTTTCAAGGATACTATGGGTTAAATAAGGATATATGTATAGGTGTGTCTCAGGATATCTAGAACACAAAGATTTCCTCAATCATTTTAGTAGTGTATTTGTTCAATCATAACCTCAATAAGATTCCAATTATTGTTCTGATATGTTTACATGTCCCAAGTATATCTCAATAAATATGCTATGAAAATAATATGAAAATGTAGGTAAATAAATCCTCTCAAGAGTGGAATTATATAAAAAATCAGCAATCACTCAATGAATGGTATCCAATAATAATTAAATCAAAATAAATTGAAATAATAAAGAATTATAATTAAATTACATAACTCTATAATGAATCTAAAATTCTAAACATGAATAAACAATGGATTTCTAAAATTTCCAACAAATATTTTTATTTTATTTAAATGCATGTATTTAGATTTCAAGTTAAATAATTATTTTAATGAGAATAACTTCTAGACTAATGGGAAAAATAAACAATCCAAGTGTATAGGTAATAAATCTCATAAAAGACTCCCCCACACTTAAAATGATATAGTGTACACACTATTTTGGAAAGTGATGTGGGATAGATATCAGGAGAATTATAAAAAAATGAAATAGAAATTTAGAATTTAAATTAGGGAATTGAGAGATCCTAATAATTAAAGTAATTCCATGGGGAAACTTTTTGGATAGTGATTGGAAATCATGTTACCTACAAAAAAATTTAGAAACAAAAATAATTTCACTAGATAAAACATTAGTACATAGGGGTCTAAGAAATATGTAAGAAACAAAATGGATACATGCACATATTTTATAATAGGATAAAGTAGGTTAGATAAATTTATGAATTGAATACTATGAGTTTTAGGGTGACTGAATAATAGAGAATTCTAGAAAATAAAAAACACAGGTCCTAATCACACAACTAAAATATAGAAAAAAAACATAGGTTGAATCCCATAAATCACTAAAAATGACATCATCAGCCATATGTATGAAGAAAATATCAGTTAATGCCACCTATTATCTCAAATTTCCTTTGAATTCTACATGAACTAGTGGTGGTATCATTAAGCTCGGGAGGTCACTTGGTGGTGTTAGCCACCTCAAAAATGGGTCACAAAAACACTCATGTGGAAGTAGTAAATTTTGTGAAAATCAGGGAGGAGGCTTTTACAGAGTATGGATATGGAGCTATAACTACTCAATATATATATGTATATCATCTAAATTCTTATACATGTCATGTAAAATGTTGTATGGTGGCTTGAAAGTCTCATCGGTGACCATATAATATGCATCAGAGCTAGAAGTGGCTAAATTAATGCAAAAATATAAAAATGGAAATAATAAATCCATTTGAAAAAAATTTCCCATCCATAGATATGATAAATTATATATCAAGGTATATGAGATAGAATGGGAATAAAAAAATAAACACCCACATACAACATACAAATGGGGAGGGGACATGGAAAAAATAAAAATTATAGACGATATCACCACTATCAACATCAGGAGTCTACTCCTAAATAGTGGGGGTCAAGATCAACTTTTCCATATTGATTTTATCTATAGAAACTGTGGATTTTGGATCAAATACCATAGTTAGTTCTGTGGTGCTATATGCAGTTTTGGTTGAGGATAGAAACTGGATCAGTTAGAGGAACCTCATAGGTATATGGAAGGGAGGTTCGCTTTCCCTGTCGGGCCTACTCCACTATGAACTCCATCTTGGAGTAAAGGTATATCAGCTTAAAAGATAGGTTGAAAGGGGTTATATTTAGGGTAGTGTTGGGGTGTGATAGTAGTGGTGGGTGGAAATATGAAGGGGCTGGTGGTGTCGTGGGAGGAGTTAATTGTGATGATTTGGTGAAACAGATGTCGAGATGATGGAATATCTTATGATGGTTCTCTAGAATACACTGTAGAATTGGACATATATCGGATGGAGATGGTGGGGTAAGTGAATTGGTGATAGAGGTAGTTAATTGGAGGTAGGAGGTGAATATTTGGAAGTAGGAGTCTCATGGGATAGATCAACAGGGGTAGAGGGATCATGATCAGGGGTAGGAGTCAGGGTAGGTGGATCTGGACCCTCAAAAGGATCCTATAAGTACTCTAGGGACCACTGGTAGATCCCTTGATCTTCCTAAAGAGATCCATATTATAGATAATGAGGAGGTAAATTATATCCATATTCCCAAGTGAATAAAGAGGATGGGCTATGTCAAAGGTGACAATATAATTCATAAGGTGGGTGATGAAACTTTCCCCCATAAGAGTACCATGAGGATGCTAAACATGGGTTTGGTAGTAAAGAATGAATTGGAAGGAAATTTTGATGGTAGGGATTCCAATGGATGAGTATATTATGAGAATTTTAACATCTATGGTTCTCCCATGAGAATCTCCTCTGGCTTGGTAGGCATGATCCAGAGCCCGGTGAAAAAACCGCACGGTATCATCCTGCAACTAGGTGCTCTTCACCATACGCAGATCATGGAAACTCTATGGGTCCTCAGTAATCATTGCCCCACTCCTCGCTAATTCAATCTTGTAAGGATCAATATGAAAGGTCAGAAATATAAGTGAAGAGTAAATGTTTACTGAATAGATTCCAAGACTGATGCCAAATCCTTATAGAGTGATCTCCCAAGGCCAGACACCCAATCTAATGATTTAATGCATGATAGCCAACAAAAAGGTGGCCTAGAACTCAAGTAATATCTTCTAATAGGTCTCTTCATGAACTAATCAATGTCGTAGAGTTTTATTTATCCCAAAAGATCAATAACCAGCTCATGAACATGAATATGGCCGAGCATGGCTAGGTCCAAAGTATTGTGGGGCCACATCACCTTGGCCTAAATTTGGACGAAACAAATACGATGATCAGGGGATGAAAAGTGGAGGAAAAAGTGAAATTTTTGTAATAGTTATACACCCTAGTATCTGTTGGAAGTGTAATACAACTATTTGGAGGTTGATGGAGTGGAGGATTCCAATGCATAGGGGGAAAGGTTTCGATTTGTAGGTGATAATGGAGGTAAAAACGATGGACGCTTGGGTGATGTTGGATCATCACCTTGTTAAATATGTTTAACAGTTTTGGTTCATTCCATTTATGGATGGAATAAAAGGATGGGGTAGGTTAACTAAGCAATAGAGGGTTTGAGGAGAGTAGGTTGGTCAGCAGTGAGGGGGGTGAGCATTTAGAGGTCGGGGGAGGTTCCCTTAGGGTATGGGAGGTCGACGGTCAAGGTTTGAGGGGGGGTGCTCAGCCGTGAACCTAGTTTTCTTATTTTTTAAAGTTTTCTATAAATTTTTACATTATTTACTTAATACATGAAGTTTGAATATTAGGTTTTTTATTTTTTGAGCCCATTCATTTTAACATCATTTATTTTGTTTACACAGTGTGAATTTAAATTTTAAAATATAATTTTTTTTGAAGGACACCACTAAACTATCTATAACATAGAAACCTATCATTGGTTTCCTCCCTGTCAACACTTCTTTTATTGTCGAGATTTGTACATGCTTCCTTTTAAATTATTTTAAAAATAAGGACACACCCCTTATGAAATGGTTCATTATTAAAGAGGGTAAAAAAGGTGGGATGACATCCCTTGTCATAGGTGTAGTGTAATTCACATTATTTTGAGTAATGTATCTATTTTTAAAGGAGTTATGATATTTTTTCCATCCTTACTGGTCATATTATCATCATTATCATTAGTAAGAAAGATGAATTTTCAATCCTATAACTCATTTTTTTCATAGTTGCCTTTACTAAGTCAAAAATAACTTGTTTTTTATGAAGTATAAATATCATCCTACCTTGATTTACATCAATTGGTTCCTTCCCAGTGGAGAGAAATGGACTTCTTATAATTATGGAGAAATCTCTTTCTTCCTCCATATCTAGAATAGGGAAATCATCGAGAAAAATTAATTTTTCAACCTTTAATAAAATGTACTCAAGATGTCCTTAAGGGTGATTCACTGAGAATTTATCCAATTTAAGGGATATTATTTTTGGTTTTAATTATCATAGAACCATATTTTTTAATATAGTCAAGAGTATGAGATCAATACTTTCTCCAATATCGTATAAGGCTCTTCTGAAATTGCATGCCCCTATAGTGCAAGGAATTTAGAAACATCCTGGGTTTCTCATTTTGGGTGGAAGATTCTGCTGAAAATTTGTGGAGAATTGTTCATTTATGGAGATGACTCGTATTTCCTCTAATTTATTTTTACTATAAATAAATTCTTTAAAAGATATTTCATAAATAGGAATTTAATAAATTTCCTCTGTAAAGGGGATTTCGATGTGTAATTTATTAAACTTATCTAGAAATTTTTTTAATGTCCCCCTCTTTTAGAAAGACTCGTCCTCTTTAGAAAATGGAGAGTGGATTTTTATGGTGGTAGTTCCATATAAAGTTCTTCCTTTTCAGGTTTCTCTTGAACTATATCTTTTTCAGTTGGATCTAATTCTAGAGTTTTCTCCTGAATATATTTATTTATGGTACCATTGCCTTCCTTACTGATGATTGTAGAATGTTTCTTAGGTTATTCAATCATATTTTCTTCTATTAAGTATGGTTTCTAAAAGTATAACATTCCTACACTTCTAAGAATTACCGGATTTTCCTCTTCTCTCAAATGTGTCTCAATATTACCCAGAAATATACTTGTCAATCGATCTGATAGGGGATTTTAGATTTGACCCACTTTATTCTCAAGTTTTCACAACGAAGCCCTTTGATTTTTCATTTTAGTCTCTTGTGTAGTCATACTATGATATATTTTTTGCATGAAGGTGGTGATCAAGTTTTCAAGATCAGATTATATAGTTTGGGCTTATTATGGTGGTATTAGTGGAGATTTCTGGAATTACTAAAATTGAGTGGGTGGAAACTTCAAGGCTCTACTAAAAGGTTATTAGAATTTTTCTACGGTCGAGGAGCTGGAATTTATAGTTGGTACCCAGTTGTTCCCAGATTATGTGGTGTCACTTGACCACTCCTCAGTTGATAATAACCTTGGATAGCTTATTGAGGTAGTTGAGCCTACCTTTGCTGCTAGTATTTGTACTGGTAATGTTGGGGTTGCTGGTACTATTGATTTTATTATTGTAATTTATGTAATTAAAATCTTGTCTTTGTAGATATTCTATTCCATCTTGGCATTTCTGATATAGGTACAGGCCTCCACACATCTCACAAGATTGTATTTCCATGAGAGGGGTAGGAGAGGGTAGTGGTAAAGTAGGTAGTTGAAATGATTCAAGCTTATTGGTAAGGGAATCAGTTGAAGCTGTGAGGTGAGTATTTTCTTCTACTTAAGGGATTCCATGATGGGGTTGTCCTCTCTCTCTCAAACAAAGGATTTTATTATTGGAAATATATTCTAAAAATGCTCTTCCAACTTCAGGTGTCTTTAGCATGATAAAAACTTTAGAAGTTGTGTCTACAATAGTGTGTGCAGATGATTGGAGTCCCTGATATAAATTTTGAAGTTTGAGAAACACATAAATTTTTTGATGTTGGAACTTACAGCTTAGTTCCTTAAAACTATCCCATGTTTCCCAATATGATTCTCTGTCTTCCTAATTTAAATTTTGAATCTCATTTCTGAGATTCTAGTTTTAGATTGATGGGAAATATTTATCTATAAATTTATTTTCTAACTCATCCCAAGTTATTATAGTATTAGTATCTTGATTTTTAATCCAATCCTTGGATCGGTTGTACAATTAGAATGGAAAAAATCACAGTCTTATGGCATCAGATGAAACACCCTAGTTTTAAAAGGCGTCTCAAACCTCTAGAAAATTATAATTGTGTTCATGGGGATATTTTCATTGTAGCCCACTAAACTACTCCATGTTCTGGATCATATGAATGAGTCTAGGTTTGATCTTGAATGAGTGAACCTGAATAAGAGGACACAAAATGCTGGGAATAACACCACTAATGGATGACAAACTGTATTCCATGATAGTGTGCTCTTGTAGTGATGGTCTCCCTTCTTGAAATTCAGGTGACATATATTGTAGGTTTTGATGTTTTTTTTGGCACAAGAATTTTTCATTCATACATGATGAAACATCATTATGAATCTATATATCTCTCAATTTTAGGATCAAATAGAAGTAATTATTGATAATAAAGACTATTTAAGTGAGTCAAAGGTCCTTGATTCATGAACTAAGTCAAATAAGAATATGATGTAGGTTCTAGAATGTGTATGAATAATTGTAAGAAGAATAGGTTAAGGAAAAAATACTTCAAGGGTGGAGGGGTATCCTAGGTTCATACTGAATGTCACTATGCATGAGCACAACTATCCTCAATAGTGGTACTAAAATTTGAATAGACCACACAACATCGTTGATTACATGTGTGAATTGATCATATTAAAAAATTTATTTCCCAAACTAACCTCATATTCTAAGGCATAACATAGTGTAATTTCAGGGGGGGTCAAACCCATAGGGATATCTGTATGCAGGTGACCAATATATCCATGGTAATAATTCCAAAATTGGATTGGCCCACACAAGTTCATTTATTACATACAATTAATGATTAAATTAAAATTTATATTTCCCAAACTATAATAAACTATTAAGACATATAAAAGTGGTATTATAGGGTTGATCCCATAGGGAAAACCTGTTGATAGGTGACCCAATGGTAAAAACCTGTTGACGGGAGTTATCATGATCTCAATTTTGTGTTTAGGTTTTTTAAACAACATAAAATGGGATTTAATTAGATGAAAATAAGGGTTTGAGGTCAATTTTTAGTTCTTGGAAAAAGGGTAATCCTAAATCCAACATGAGATATACCTATGGATTTGGCTACAAAGTATTCAAAAGGTCACTAATTGGTCTTGGTACAACCAATTAGATCTACATAAGATCGAAGCTACACCTTGGTCCAATGATAGTTGAAAACCTAAGTGAATTAAGCTTAGATTCTATGTTAAAATAATTATAGCATATTATTCCTATCCTGCTCAACTACGATTAGGTCAAGGATCCTTCATTTTAGACCTTTGATGGATAGGTTAGTGGAAAAACAATGGGATTAAAAATTATTCTTAACCTAATTAATATCTATTGTGTTAATAATTTTTGATAAATAGATTCATTACAATTAAAACCACCCTTACTCTCTACCTCTAAACCTAAGCACATTAGCCGCACATGATGGTAGTAAATGAAAGGAGGGAATTATGTAACATGCTCGAAATAATGAGTAAATGGTTTTAATCAAATAAATCTATAATTAAAATCATGTAAAATCATTTAAACAACTAACTTAAATGAAGAAACAATGATAAATGTAGTAGAAATCATAGTTTCATGACAAATAGAGTTTGATTCAAGTATGGTAATAGCAAAAAAGTAATGAACGAGTCTCATAATCAAAGAGTAAACAAAAGAATTGATAAAAGAATAAAGGAAAGAAATAAAAAAACTATAAAGAAAATGAGAAAGAAATGGATAAAAAAGGGAAAAATTATCCGAGCTTCTAAATCCATTATCCTCATTGGGGTATCTCCATATATATATATATATATATCATGAGTAGTTCATGATGTGTAAATAATTCACGTCATGAAAAAGAATTAAGGGACATCTGAATCAAGGTTTCAAACATGCATACTTTGTTTTCATTCCATGTACTTTATATCCACAAATTTCTTCGATAATCTTAGATCTTTGGATTTCACATATTGTATCTTCAGAAAAAATAATAATTCAAACATTTCATGTAATGTAATATTCTGATGTCATGTATCGCATTTTGTCTGAAATTCAACCATTTAATGATGTGTAATATCTATTTACCTCATGTACTTGGTTCATGCATTATAAATTATATTCAATCATTTTACTTAAACTAGAAGTGGGTCTTCTTGAGGGCTATACATTGTGTACTTGAGAATTACGATGTGTAATGTGCAATTTCTCTATTTTTCCAGAATTCCACCTTTGTGCCTTGAATTCCTAATTACTCTGAAAACATATCAAAACCCAGTATGTTATTGAATGAAACATAATTAAAAATTAAATAAATGTATCCAATATTTATATATAAATTGTGATTATCACCCATGTTGGGCACTAAGTGTTGACACTCATATGTATATGATGGGTGTTTTTCTTAACATTCAGTGAGGAGGATAGATTGTTGGGTCACACCCTTTCATTATCACTTCCAAGATAGGTAGGTATTTCATAGGCTATGATGGACAAAGGTTTTATAGTTCACTAGATGTTTGTTGTGATAGCCCATGTGTCTTCAAGTGATATGTGTTGTGGTTGTACTTGTGGATAAGTGATCCAAAGTGTCTTCAGGTGATATATGATGTAGCTTTTGTTTTTACAGGTAGGATGAGATGAGATAAGGAAACTTAAATTAGGGGTCATTCATGGTATAAGGAGATAATTAGGTTGATTTCCTTCATGTTCATGATACCATACTACTCGGGTTATGGTTTTTGATGTGTTGTGGCCCATGTGTCTTTATTTGAGATGTCATTTGTTCATACTTCTGGGGAAGAAATCCTAGGTGTATTTGGGTGAGGTGTGTTGTAACCATACATGTGGGGAAGTGTGGTATTTGGAAGATATGAGAGTGCTACGACGTATGATGTTGGGGTTGTGAGAGAAAAAAACCTTGATAAAGTGTTGTGGGGTTCCCTTTATTGATGTGACTCATGTTATATTATATTACATGGATTGAATTATTTTGTGATCATTCCTTGATGAGGTTTGGGATGGTTAGTTGATCTATTTAGGTGTTATTGGTTATTTTATTTTCTCATAGGTGTTTTAGTATGCTTCTTTCACATGTTCATGAGAGACTTTGTTTTTCTTAATATTTTTACTAGTATTCTTACCCTATGTATATAAACTAATTTTTACTTTTTCAAGATGATTAGATTGGCCATGTTGTACATTACTAGCTCAAATCATTGGATAGTTGTCGTGTTACTACTTTGTCTTTGATTTTTCATATTTACATTGGAGACTTATATCTGTATCAGATTTATTTATACATGTATGTGATATGTTTTTGGTTTATTTTTTAATATTATTTAATGTAGTTGTTTGTGGATGATTCATTATATCTCCAGATATTATATTACTATAAGGTAATGCTTCCCATTTCATGATACTTTTATACCCTTAGTGCTAGTCACCAACTCGGGACCTACTAGTTTTAGGACTCTAGGGTCATTATCTCCCTCTCCTCATTATAGTATCTTCGATTGTATGGGTTCATGAAAGAGTGGTATTATAGGTTATAATTGAGAAATATGATGGATTTTGGAGTTAGGAACAGTGAGTATTTCATGGGTTGATATAAAAATAGTGATATTTGACCTTGGTTTATGACATAGGAAAGGGAGACCAGATTGGATATGAGATTTTAGGGCCCCTTGTGATCCATTACATAGACCCTAATCTTATTGAATGACTAGGTGAGGTGGACCTGTTTCAAGGTAGATAACTAGGGGAGGTACATGTGTCAGGATGACTTGTGTTCTTATTTGAGTTGGGTTTCTTTGGTAAGGTCAAAATTAATACATTTAATTGAATGAATATTAATAAAAAAATACATTCTATATGGATTTGGATGTTCTCCTTATTTTCTAAAATGGATTCTATTCATTATTTGTGTATAGATCATGTAGTAGAGGTTCAACAGGCTGATCTGGCTGATATCTGTAGAGTTGATCTAGGGGAGGAGAATGAGACATGGTATAGGACGTTGCACACTTTTTAGCAGTAGGCTTTGGGGAAGTACAAGGAAAGTGTTTTAGATGTGTATATTGAGAGATAATAGGAGGATCTCAAGATCACTTTTAGTTTGATCTAGACCCCGGTGAGATATTGGGTACCTTTGGTAGTTAGTCAGATGTGGGAAGATGCACATTAGTGGTGGATAATATATCTGGGAGGGTAGAAGGGGGAAAATGTTACATGGATTGATTTTCAGAATGAATTCTGGACAGAGTTCCTTTCATTGACCATAAAGGAAGTGAATATGAAAGAGATAATTTCACTTTAGTAGGGGAGTATGTTAGTGTAGGAGTTGGGAATTAAGTTCAAGGGAATTCTTTATTTTCCCTAAATATTTTTCTAGATCGGTGTCTCATGAAAGTTGTATTCAAAAAGAACTCCTTACTTATATAAAGTATGTAGTTACTTATTTTACATTTCCAATGTATCTAGAGGTTGAAAATAATGAATAGGTGATCAATCCAACACACTCGCCAGTAGGTTTCCCAAAATAGGGGAACTAATAGGGTTCCTCAAGGAGCAAAGTTGTTAATGGTAGGTTTCAGGTGCCAGTAACTTTTAGTTTTTGACCAGTGGGGAGTCGACCTCAGTAGTTTCCCTTCCAGCATTCTAGGTCTAGTAGATTTGTTTTCTTTTCCTAGATATGTCAGGACAATGTATTTTGGTCATTGAATTTGTGTCCATTTCTAGAACTAGTTCCCAGTGGTTACTCGAGCTACGTTTAGTAAAGGTGGACAGATTCAATACTAGCCTCATCAGTAGTTTCCAGTGAGACCATTTCAAAAAATGGCCACCAGGCTTATGCTCCTCCAAGGGGAGATGGTTCATGTAGAGACCGATGTCAGGATGTTTCTCATGTTTAGGGACCTTTAGCAAAGTATGGTTTTAGAGTTGGTTGTCAATAGAGTGGTATAGGAGATAGGCATGGTTAGTTTCATGTAGTGTAGGTGGCAGGTCCAGATGTCCCAAATATTAGCAGAGGTACAATCAATTTGTTTAGTGCCCTTATTTGTTCCTTGTTAGATTTAGGAGCTTCACACTCCCTTGTTAGACCCACTGTAGTTCATGCTCTGAGACTATACATATAGAGTCTTCCCATTCCCCTAGTGTTGACTATTCCAGTTAGAGGTAAGGCCATCTTGTTTGATGTCTACCAGGGGTGTAGACTGATGATTGTGCCACATCATTCCCATGGGAATATTTTCTCACTACTGATGTAGGAATACAATTTCATCCTAGGAATTGATTTTTTGTAGTCCATATGTTATATTATCAACTTTCTACTTCTATAGGAGATTTTTTTCTGAGATGTGGATGGCTAGTGTGTGGTTTTTGTTAGAGAGTGGGGTTTCCAGGTGGGAAATTGGATTGTGAAGCCACTTCATTATTTGATGGTTTATTTTTTAGAGGAATCAATGGATAATGGGACATAGGAGGTCCCTAGGGGTTTTAGAGATTTTCTAGATATTTTCCTTGAGGATTTCATGATGTTACCCCCTCGATATGATGTTGAGTTAAATATATAATTTTTTCCTGGTGGTTCTATAATTTCAATGTATCCTTATCAGATAGAAACTTCTAAGTTATGAGAGTTGAGGATTCAAAAAGATGATATAATGAAGAAGGGTTTTATCTATCCTAATGTGTTACCATGGGGTGCTCTAGTGTTATTAGCTATGAAGGATAATTGTAGTATGAGTTGTGTATAGACTACTAAAGGTTAAATCAGATGAAAATCAAGAACTTTTACCCTCTGACAAGCACATATTATATCTTAGACTAGTTGATAGGGTATATTTGGTTTTATAATATTTATTTGCATTATAAATATCTCCATTTTAGGGTAAAGGAGAGTGATACCCCCAAAAACAGCCTTCAGAATTAGGTATGGCCACTTAGAGTTAGTTTCCATGCCATTCGTGGTTACAAACACACCAGCTATGTTCATGGGGCTTATAAACTCCATGTTATATGAGTTCATATACATGTTCATCATTGTATTCATAGATTATATCTTGATATACTTAAATTCAAAGGAGTATCATGTTGATCATATCAGAGATTTCTTGAAATTTATTCAACACCACCATATCTATGGAAATTTATCAAAGTGTGTGTTTTAGAAATGAGAGGCGAATTTCCTTGATCATGTGGTGTCTCAGATGGGTTTTTAAATAGACCTATTTATTGTCTAAGTCATTTTATATTGGGAAGAACCAAAGAATTTGGAATAGGTTTATGGTTTTCTTGATCTTACAGGTCATTATCGAAGGTTTTTTTGCTGATTTATCTCAATTTACAACCCCATTGATAGTGTATACTAGCAAGGAAAATGTTTTTCTATGGAATAATTAGTTCAAGGTAGCATTTTGTTACCTTAATGGGAAGTTGATCAATGTTCCAGTGCATCAGTTTCTTGAGGAGGGTGTGATGTTTGAGGTGTTTTGTGATAATTCCCATCTAGGATTGGGATATGTGTTGATTCAGTAAAGTATATTGATTTATTATGGGTCTAATCAGTTACATCCCCATGAGAATAAATATTCCAACCATGATCAGGATTTGGAGTCTGTGGTGTTTATTCTGATATTGTGGTAAAATTACATCATTGGGGAGTGCTTTTTGGTCTTCACTGATCACAAGCCTGAGGTATATATTTTCTCAGTGTGTCATAAATTTTTAGCAACTGAGGTGGATAGATTTTCTTCTATATTGTGATGTTTAGATCTTCTAAACCTTAGAAAAATGGAATGTTGTGGCTGATACTTTAAGAATAAAGTCATGGAAGGATGTTGTTATGGATTCTTAAGGATGTTTAGAGAGCCATGTTGGAGTTTGTATCCTTGCACTTAGATGAAAGGGTGGATGATAGTAAAATATATTTGTATCATATGAAATTATCATCTTTTATGATGTAGTAGGTATAGGAGTCTCAGTGGGGTGACTCAGAGGCATAATTGATGCATGATCATGTTGGCCATGATGATGCTCTAGAGGGATGGTCGGAGGATGGTCGGAACTGGATGTTGTT
Organism: Viscum album; assembly: GCA_963277665.1. Lineage (NCBI taxonomy): Eukaryota > Viridiplantae > Streptophyta > Magnoliopsida > Santalales > Viscaceae > Viscum > Viscum album. The sequence goes on from OY728145.1 coordinate 1,026,348,508, forward strand.
TCATGGGAAAAAATTTTCTGATAGAGATGTGTTAATGAGTCCTTCATTAGTTTCATAGCTCACCTTTTTGGGTACACCTATGAGTATACAAGATGTATCTTAGCTTGAGGAAACAGTTTTGGTGGATTGGGATGAAACGGTAAGCGGTATATTTCTTGAAAAGGTATTTGGTTTTCTAAAAATTAAATGATGAGCATCATTTAACTTATAGATTGTTATATCCATTGGATATTTCTGAGTTGAAATGTGATGAAATGTCTAGGTATTTCATCATATGGTTACCCCAATCTCAAAAAGGTTTTGATGCTATCTGGGTGATCATGGATCGATTGATAAAATTTTCCCACTTCTTAGTGATTAGGATTTCAAGCATGGTAGATTATTTGTCTAAGAGGTATGTGGATAATGTGGTGTGGTTTCATAGAGTTATATGTTTCATTGTATTATATAGGGATTCATGTTTTACCCCACGATTCTAGAGAGTATTATATCATAATTTTGGCACTTAATTATGACTTAGCATTACTTTCCACATTGAGACATTTTTGAACATAGAGAAGACTATCCATACATTGGAGGATATTTTCTGGGAATACATCTTAGAGTTTTATGAATCACGGACATGTTTCCTATCTTTGGAATAGTTTTCATAAACAATAGTTATCACTCATCCATTAGCATGGCTCCATTTAAGGTGTTTTGTGGGCAAATGTGTCGTTCTTTATTGTGTTGGATAGATACTGGGGAGGTAGTAGTTATTCATCCCGATGTGGTAAAGAGAACAACAGAGAAGGTTCAACTTGTTTGTGATAGGATGAAATGTTAATAGGATATAAATAAGTCTTATGATGATCATAATAGGAGGCCTTTATAATTTTAGGTTAGGGGCCATATATTCTTGATACCCCCCCCCCCCCCGATGTGGGAATCAGAGGTTTGGAAGAGGGAGTAATATTTATCCCATGTTTTTTGGGAACTTTGAGGTGATATGGTGAGTTGGCAAGGAGGAATATCGGTTGGATTTGCTGTCATGGTTGAAGAGGATCAACAACATCTTCCATGTCTCTTAGCTTCGTCGGTATCTCCATGATGACTCCCATTTCATTGATTGGGGATATTTAGATATTTATCATGATGTGATGTTCATGGAGCAGCTAGTAGTGATCCATGATCACTAAGATAAAGTGTTGCATGGATATACCATTTCTTTGGTTCATGTGTTGTATAAGCATGGTGGCCTGTATGATGTGATATTTATATCATTTTTTTGGGGGATGTGTTGTTTTCTTTGATTTATGATGTTTGATAGTTTCCTAACATATGAAAAGGGTAATACATGATTCCTAATTGATAAATGTTAATTATGATGAAATTAAACTCATTTAGGTGAGTTAGTTCCACCCAGAGAAGATAGTATCTTGACATGGAGGATGGAATTCCCTAATTCATGTGTTTAGGGAAGTGTGGTTAGTTGGTTGTGATGGTTTTTAGTTTGGGTAGCATGGTTGTTGGATTGTTATAGAGATGTGGATGTGTGATGATGATTTTGTTTGATATGTTTTGTGGCTGTTTGGTTTGTCATGTTTGGTGAGTGATAGAATTTTAGGTATGACGATATCCATGCGAGGTATGTCACAGGGTGGTCATTCAGACCCCTTTTCATCTAGTCTATGTTTTGGATTCATGAGGGAAAGAATTGTTTGAGAGTTATATGATGTAATGTGTTGGGAAAAAATCCCTCAAGGTAACATTGAATCATTTTTGGGTTGATTGTGTTTGTTGACAAAGCAGGTTTCCATGGGGAATTTTCAAGTTCCAAAGAAGTTGTTGACAATCCACACTGACAAAGAACAATGACAAATGAATGGATGATCTGGAGGTGGTATAAAAGAGCAGTACAAGGTGGTGTTGTTTCCCAGTGTTTACCAAATTTTTGGGATCCAAAATTTGGAGGTTGGTGAGCATCACGAAAAGTGGATTTTCATGAAGATCATATTTTAATATGGAAAAGGCATGAATTTCACGAAGAGAGGCTTCATGGTTTGGAATTCGCGAAGACTAGAAGAATGGTGGTGGTGATTCTTCGTGATTACGTCAAAGCTTCGCGAACGGCAGAGGTTGAAGTGCATCGCGGCGGTGAAGGGATTTGCGAGGGAGCCTCACGGTGAAGGTGAAAAATATTGTTGACGGTGATGCTCCGCGATTACGACGAGCTCCGCGATCGGAAAATTTCCGTGGTGCTTCGCGATTTTGACAGAATTCCGGCCGAAACTTCGGAGCTTCACGATAGGCGATGACGTGGCGCTGACTTCGCGCGGAAGGGTCGAGGGTCGGTGGAATTGCCTATAAATAGAGGTCGACCCCCTCGAGAGAAGTAGAGAGCTTTCAAAGAAAATACTTTGCTCTCGTTTCACGAAGATGATTCGTGTAGCCAGTGTGCTTTATGAAAGAGAAGCTTCACGGCGGCTATTGTAGCTCCGCGAAAGTTGCGTGCTCCACGTTGGCTCAGTGAGATTTTCGAGGGAAGTCGCTCTGTGACGGTTTGAGCTTCGCGATAGTGCTTCGCGAAAAGGCAGGAGCTTCATGAAGGCTTGTTTGAGCTTCGCGAAATTGGGAGCTTCACGAAGTAGGGTGCTTTGCGAAGGTTTTTTCAAAGTAATTGCCCAGTGTTTAGGGGCAAAGGGTTATTCATCAGTGGATGAAATTTGGACTTCAACAGAGCATATATCAACAGTTGAGGATGCATTATTTCGTGCAAATAAAGAGACTTATAGGTCTATAAACTGTGAATGGATTCCTTCCAAGAGCAGTGTGCAAAGGAAGAGAAAGAAGGTGATCCTCTCCACCGGTAGTGAGCCAGAGAGAGAGAAATAGGGAGTGACCCTTGGGAAAGCAGTGAGCTGACCCTAAACTTTGTAAAGGAAGTGATCCTGGGAATATAAGTGATCTATCCCTAACCTTTGTATCCATTTCTAGTGAAGAAGAGTGGAATTTGGTATGACTGGCAACTTGTCGGTGTGTGCTCCTTGGACGTAGCCCAGTGAGGGTGAACCAAGTAAAAATATCTATGTTTGAATGCTTGCTTCCCTGCATTACATACAAAGGATCATCATCATATAAAGAAGAAAATAAGTGATCATAACAAACACATAAGTGCAAACAAAGTGACCCTTGTGATAAAGAGGTCAAGATCCAGTGGGCCAGGAATAACTTCGAGAAAGAATATCCATACCCTGATTCACCCCCCTCTCAGGGTATATAGGCCCCTATTGGTCCTAACATAATGAATTGTTCCTTCTTAGCCTATTACTTTGTCAGTTTTGGTCATTTGAGGTGTTTGGGGGAGGTTTCAAGAGTTTTCAGTGGAGGTTGGAGCTTTAGTAGAGTTTCTATCGGAAATTCACATAGTGTAATGTTTATAGGACATGTAAAGGTGTTTCATGACTTGTGAAGTGAGTGATTTCACTAATTTTACATGGATAATGGTGAAATCATTAGATGGATTACACACCATGTAATTGGAATTCATAATGTGTATTAAAAAAAGGCCAAGACGATGCATTTTTTGGTAAAATCTAGAACTTTTTGGAAAACCCAAGGTTTACATGATGTATAATATTTACATGATGTGAAACAGGTGGATTCTATATTTTTTTATAACCCTTCAGGTTGAATTTATTTTCAATCAACCGCTCTCTCCCTCGAAAGTTCTAGATGATCCATGGGTTCCTTGGTAGGATATTATATCCTCCTACTTTTATTTAGTGGTTCCTATGGTTGTTGGTTGTAAATATGTGGTGTATGTTTCTCCTTTACCCTTGGGTTTCATTCATTCTTCTCTTGGGGATTCATGGTGGCGATGTTGTTTTGTTTTGGGTTGTGAGTTGGGATGCGTTTTGATGATCCTTTGATGTGGACTAGGTTGACCTATGATCTTGTGGTGTTTTTGTGGTTTGTGTGCATTTCTTCTACACCATACAATGAAAAATGAGTTGGAAAAGATTCTTTGAGGTATAGAATTCTTCATTTCTCTTTATTATGTATCATGTGGGAGGGGTTTTTCTCTTATTTATCTATGGTTTATGGGTTTTATGTCTTAATTAGTGATAAATAATTGTCTAATTGAAATTAAAGGGAGAAAAGGGAATGATTTGAATGTTTTTATATATTTGATATTATTATGATATAATGTATTGGACGGACTTGATGAACCACTAAAAATTGTGGTCGTTAGGTATTTATTTGTGCTAGATGAAATGTGTTGTGATTTTTATGTCTATTGTTATTATTTTAATATCAACCAAAAATGGAAATTGGATAACCACTTATATCTAGGGAATAAAATGGTTTCTCCTCGATTATGGTTTATGTGATAACACCCCTAAAATAAAGTGAAATGTGATAAAATCCCCTTTATTAAATATATAAAATGGTATTTGATGTGTTGTGATGTGTTTCCATGCTTATGGGGGTAGTGATGTGTGGTTTTGATGTGATGTGGGGCTGATGGGTGAGATATGGTCGTGATTTTGGGGTGAAGATCTGGTCATTGTTCGCCCATGCTTTTGAGGCAGTGAGGTAGTGGTTGTTTGATAGTGATTTTTGGGGTGGTGATGTGGTTATTATTTATACATGCTTTTAGGGAAGTGAAGTGATAGTTTTTTTTACATGATTTTGAGGAATTGAGTTGGTGGTGGTTGGGATATACTTTTGGGGTAGTGGGGTAATGGTATGATGGGGATGGTGAGCTACTTGTGATTTGTGGTTGCATTGTGACAGATACTCGGGTAATAATGGAATAACTTATTTAATAATGATTTAAATCACTAGGGTTTTGTTTGGTTAATGGGATGAAAATTATTAATTAACTTATAAATGATGGTATGTGTGGTAAAATGTGGAAGATGCTTAATAATGAAACAAATGGTTTAGATAATAGTTTTGGTTGGTGGTGTGATGTGGCTTGTGGTTCATGTGGTGTTATGCATTTAGAGGTGGCAGTGAATTTGGGTACGTTTTTAGTTGGTTAGTGTTTTGTTGTGAACCCATGGGTTGTACTTGTGTGTGGATATATGTATATAATTTTATGTTACATGTTATTTCTATACAGACCCCACCCATGTCGAGCACTATGTGCTGACACACATATTTATATAAGGAGTGTTTTTTCCAACATCCAGTGAGGAGGATGGATGGATGGGTACCTTCTATTTCCATCTATTTCTTCCAGGTGAGGTAGTTATTTCATATAATATGATGGATAGAGGTCTGATAGTGCACTAGGTGGTGGTTGAGATAGCTAAGGTTTCATTGGGTGAGATGGGTTTTTGTCATGCTTGTGGGGTGGTGAGCCCAAGTGTCTTCAAGTGAGATGTGATATAGCCCAAGTGTCTATGGGTGGGATGATATGGGATGAGGTGACTTACGATTAGGTTTATTCATGGTAGTAGTGTGGATTGAGGTTTATATAATTTATGTTCATTATACCCTACTGGTCTGGTTATGGTTCTGGATGTGTTGTGGCATAGGTGTCTTCGAGTGAGATGTGATGTTTCCATACTTGTGGGGTAGTGAGCCCAGGTTTTCCCAGGAGTGGTGGGTTCTGATTGTAATTGTGGGTTGGTGTGGTATTTGGAAGATATGCGAGCACCAAGACATACAAAATTGGGGTGTGAGAGCATCATACCATTGGGAAAGCTATGCGGGGTACCCTTTATTGATGTGACTCATGTAATATTATATTACATGGATTGTGTTATTTCACATTTGCACATGAGACATTGGATTTCCTAATGAGTATACTTTTATCCTCACCATACATATATAAACCAATCTTCAGGTTTCTAGGAGGATTACGTGAACCAAGTTGGACATTTATAGATCAGATCTTTAGATAGCTATTGTGTCGCTTCTTTAGCTTTTATTTTGGGTATTTACTTTGGAGAATTTTATCTGTATTAGTTTTATTTATACATGCATGTGGGGTGGATTTGGTTTCTTTTTTTATATTATGTCATAGATTTATTTTTGGATGGATCATCTTATCTCCTGGTATTATATTATTATAAAGGGTAATGACTCACATTTCATGATATTTTTAAACCCTCAGTGCTAGTTTTCACCCCGATTCCTACTAGAGGTGGGACTTAGGGGTCATTATATCCCTCCCCTAATTGTGGTATCTTTGAAGGGAGGGGGAAATGATAGGATAAATGATATGCTCAAAAATAATTATTGATTGAATCTACAGACTGATTGAGAAATAATTAATTTAAACCAAATGAATGTTGAGGGAAGGATGATTTCATTATTGATTCACTAATGATAACCACTAGGATCTTGAAATTGAGCCAATAGTGAGGCTGAATATACCCTTGAGACATGATGTAAAAGGTGACTGATGCTTGAAGAGGGATGAATGATATGATTTAAACTCAATCAAAAAATTGTGTCCAAGTCTAGGAATTAAGTTTCAGATGGTAAACAGTGTCTCATTGAAAATTATTCATCATAATTGAGAATCATGAAAGTTGAGGGTGTTCATTTTTGATGAACTGAGGGGAACATTTTTGGAAACCAAGGTTGGAATAAGACTCATCCTAGATTGTTCAAATGATGAATAAAATTTTAGATATTGAATAATTGTGGTTTTGTAATTTAATTTAATTTAGGAGGAATTGAAGATGATATAGGGGCCTTGATAACCCCATTGTTGTGTTTGTGAGTATAAAGTGCACTGCACATAATATTCTCAATGATTTTCATGAGAGGAACTGAAGTCAATATATTGGGTGAAGACCATGGATGACTTGGTGAAATAATTATAGATTTTATGGGTTATCTGTGTTGAGGAAGAGATCCTTTATAGACGCTGAAGAATATGGAAAAATCATAATTGCAAACTCATAGCCATAGAAAGTGAGTTTTATCCCATGTTTCAAGAAGAAATCAAAGCCACACTCACTATTTAAAATGGGGTGCCTTTCCTATATAAGGGTAATGGTTACTAGATGAGTTTTTAGAAGGGTAAAATTAGAATGACATAAATTTGGTGTTAATTTTCAAAGTCTATGTAGGGTGGCATGCATCAGCAGTCATGTATAGGTAAAATGCCAAGGACTATGCTACATCAAAGTTCATAAAAATCTCATGTAAAGTTAATCAAATGTATAAAATGATACATAAAGATAAATGGAATGAATTATGGTGTATATGGATACCTACAATTAGAAAGTAATAAATTTAATTTCGTAGGATCTCTACTTTATGAGGCTTGGTTAAAGGAATATTTTAGAGATTATAAAAGTCACTTAAATATTCAAACAAACTAGAATTTGTGTCCAAATTCATTTATAATAGAAAAAATTTGGGTCACTACATTCTATTAAAGGAGTTTGGATGAATCCCCTAAAACAAGACTATGAGTAGATGAAGTTCAACCATAGATCATTTCACATGGACGATGCAACTTGCTAGTTATATTTTCATTGTTTTGTTATTTTGTTCTTGATTATATAGAGTTGTTCAGATCTTTATTACTTATCCATACTTGGAAGGAATAGATTTAAAATCTATATCTTCACCATCACTCTATTTTTTAACTCTGACTTCTATTCTATATATAATTTTTTTTTCAATCTATTCATGTTCTTCAATCTTCAGAAATTAAGGGATAACCCATTAGTCAAGTATTTGGAAGTGAAGATTAAAACTATCTAGAGATTTAAATATCTTGTTGATCATCACCTTATTCTTCTCTATTAGATAATATTATTGGTGAAGTGGATATGAAACTACATGACCACTCATATTGTTTTTCTTCTACTCCTTTTCACTTGATTCTTTTACTCATATTCTTTTAGTTTTCCCAACCAAGTTTCTAAGAGACATTGAGTGATTGTTAATCTCATGAAGATCACTTTATATTCAAATATATTTTTGAATAATATGGTTCTATTGAGTTCTTAATTTCACTCTAGGGAGATTTATTCATGTACTAGAAGACATTCAATACATGATTGTTCATTTCATTGGGGAATAGTAGTGTGTGCAATGGGATATCAACCATGCATTGAGTGAGGTTTAGTGTTGATGGTTAAATTCCATCAGTAGGGTGATGATAGACAATTAGTGAATTAACATAGAAATGGACTTGTTAATTATAACATTATTTCCCTTTCCCTAGTTATTGTCTCCTTTGTATTCCCTATTTTCATTTCAATTTATATGTTTTATTCAATACTTTTCCATCATTATTTATTCTTATATTTTCAAAATTCATAAAAAATCTATTCTTTTAAAGAATCACTAGGATAAACACACTATCTCATTGATATAAATCCCAAGGTTGTCCACTATGATATATCTATAGAGAATATAAATTTTTTTATAGTTCAATCAATAATTATATCAATATGATAATCTAGTGAAAAGAAGATACACTAATGATATGTAACACCCCAAGATATTAATATATGATTTCATATAAATAAGTCAATGTGTTCTATAACTTGTTTCACATATTACACCCAATGTAAAAACCCAAAAAAAATATTATGAATAAATTATTAATAAATCTATAATAAACACTAATATAGAAAATCGTTAATATTTATTACCTTTGTAAGGTAAATAATTAACATGAGTTAATGTTGAAAAGGTTGTTTTCAAAAAAAGAATTTTTCTTTATATTATATATTTTATTAAAAAAATATAACTTTAAAAAAATGTTGGAATTTAAATCTAGTAAATTAAAATTCATTTTTTAATTCTTTTCAAAAAAAATATCTTTGGATATATTTTTTAGATTTTTCTAAAATAATCGATTTTTAGATGAATACTAAAAAGTATTGATTTTTTAAATACCATCACTTTTATATGACTTAATAGTTTATGAAACCTTTTTTATATAAAATATATATATTTATAAAGTGAAATAAATCATTTAAAAAAATATAATATCAATTTATAAAACCCATGATTATCATTTTATAAAATCATGTAATATTTTATTGAAATTTTTTTTAATTTGTTTCTTTAATTTAATTTACACATGAGAGAATCGGGTTTCAGATTTATATTAATTTGTTATAACTCTTAATTAAAAAATTATAATTTTCTAAATATCATTATAATAAAAATATGATAATTTGGTTCTATACATGAACTTTATCATTAAAAATATGCTTTTCTTAAAAATGGGTTTTTACACGTTACACACGCTAATGTTAAGATAAATTTCCATACACATTGAATGTTAATTTGATAAAATTATTCTTATATTTGAGATAATAGTATTTAAATTATTTATTATTTCCAATTAAATTTTGGATATTAAATTTATATTTTTATGATTAATTATAATCACCACGATAATGGTGAAACAATTTTTTTTAAATTTTTGTTTTCTTAATATTAAAGAATTTATATCAAATAATTAAGTTGATATATTTTAAATAATTAATTTAATATTATTTAAAAAATAAAAAAAATATTAACACTCATCCATTCGGTAATCAATACTAATTAAGATTAAGAATCCATAATGGAAAAAATGTCAATTTTTATTAAAATAATCTACATATTATATGTTTTAATTTAAAAAGTCAATTTTATAGTTTTTAGAAATTTAATTAATTTAATATATTTAAAATTTAGTTCCAAAAAAACCGAATTTCACTATATGGCTAATTTTATATTTTTAATAAAACATGCAATCACTTACTTAAAAACTATTTACCTAATTTAAAAGTAAAAGAGTAAAATGTGAAAACTTAAGAGTAAAAACCCTATAACATGTTTAAAACATGTGTATAATGACTTGGTTGAGTCTTTATGGACCCCAAGACATGAAAAAATCCATTATTTTTTATTTGGATCCCTTGACCATAGAATAGTTTCATTGAATTATTAAAACATTAAGAGTGTTCCCAAAAATCCCATTTTCCTCTATTATAAAAGGGGGTCACTTGTACCCCTTCAAACATAAAACTTACATTATAATTTTCCTTGAAAATTTTCCAAAATATCATATCCTAGAATTAAATCACACTTTATTAAACCCATGGTCTCACTAAGTTATTTTAATCTCTTCGATTCCAAGTAGTTTTTTCAAGGAAAGATCAAGTCTCCAATGTAAGTATTATCTCCTTCGGGCCATTCAGGAAGTAATGAGTTTCATTATTCATCACCAACCCTCATGGTTGGACTTAAAACTATAATTATTATATAATATTTACTTCCATAATTTTACTAATATTAGATAAATTATGAATTTATTTTATAATGATTTATACCATAGTCAACATACATAAGGTTTTATGAAAAATTAGTCAAACAATCTCAAGTAACTGACGTTCAAAAGAAAAATATATAATAAATAAATGGAATATGATTATAAATGGTATATATTAAATTAAAGAAATAATAATAAGGTTCCTAATAATTTATCTAATTAACTCATTTTTTATGACATTAGGTGCATGCACAGGATGAATCTTGAACAGGGTAAGGGTTTTCATCTCAATTTCCCTTCTCTGATGCAAGTATTGTATTAATACACCTAATTTCATTTATGTTGTGTATATATTTATTATTTGAGATATATTACCATGAATTATATTTTCATAATGGTATTTTAAGTTCAATTTCAATAATAATCCTTCGATGGGTTTTTATTTTAAAGTTTCTCTATTGTGAGGATTTTCTTGGTCTCAATTCTCATTCTTTGAGGAATAATACATTTTATACACCATGTTCTCTTTGTATGGTGATATATTGATTTAATATCCCATTAATTTAGTTTTACTTGTATTTATTGTGATTTAATATCCATATCTTTTTCACTTATTCATGTATCTAATTATTTAGTAGTTTATCCATTTGTGAGTCTTTTTGGTAACTTAATTTTCACTCAGTGAGTTATGATCATTATTTGAACTTATTTCACATGAGTTTAGTACATTCTACCCATTTATTATATTACATGGTATTCTATCATTTTTTCTAGTTATATACCTTCCTACCACAGAAACTATTAGAACGATATTTCTCACTTCTTGGGATATGTTCTATTGAAACCGTCAAAATTCTTTTTGTGGATGGTTTATGATCATGTTATTCAAGTATTTTCTTTTTCATATACCCATTTATCTATATAATATAAACATCTTAGATTATATGAAAATAACTTAAAAAGTATGATATTCTATTTGCAAGGGGAAAAGTATTGAAATTCCAATAAAATTTATTATTGGAAACCTTACTATGTATTGATGTCTATCCACATTCTTCCTCATGACTGAATATGATCAGGTTAACCCTTTTATCGACATAGAGAAAATTATTGTCATTATCTATGTTTTTATTTCTATAATAATGGTAATTATAATGTTTTATTATGTTTTTTTTATTTTCTCTTATAGTGAATGCATTATAATTAAAGAGGATATGGGTGGGGACCAACATTATATAGTGTCTCGATGCATCAACGGGTCACATGAGACAAAACATATTGAGTTTTGATGTATTTTACTTCTCATAATAAGATAGTGTCCTCAAACAAGGACTTGAAAGTAGCTTTTATTAATTTCAGTCTTGATGATACGTAAAGTATCTTGGAAAAAGTCCTTAATAATAGATTTTGGTGTCTGACACTATTCATTCTACTAGTGTGAAAGTATTTTTATTGATATTTATTTTTTAATTTATTTTCATGGATATAACATGAATTTAGTTTCTATGTGATTATATATTCCTATTTTTTACCAATTAATACCATATTTTTTATACCATGATAGCTTCAGTTATATGTTTCCCTTACGAAGCATTTGAGATCATGCCTTTTTATGTTTTTGTTTCCCCAAGTAATGGAAAAAAATACTATAGATGACATTTTTTAAAGGATAAAATGTGTGAAAGATTTTATGAGAGAGATTGAATACTTTTCATTAATTAAGTAGTTTCATATATAAAGGGAAAATTTTCCATTTGATATAAAGAACCTCAGATTTATTAGTTTATGTTATGTTATATTTCTATAAATTTATAAACCTAGAAATACCCTTCTAATATAAGAGATTAAATAATTGTTTTTATTTTTTAATTAATATTGGTTATATCCAAGCTCTTATAGCTAGTATCAAAGAAATTGTGTAATGCATGTGTCAATGAGAACCATATATGGGAGTTTGGGTTTAGGGAATCATAGTTGCTTTCAAAGGAAATCTTTAGATACATTTAGATATTATGATGCTTGTTAAGGATAATTTAAGGGTTGATAAGTTATGTTTCATCATAATTTCAAAGGTATAAATAAACCTTTGGGATTAATATATGATCTAATGTTTAGGTAATAATTTAAATTTGTTTTGGTTATTAGGGTTAGATGAAATTTATAAAAACCCTAGATATGAACCTAAGTATATAATGATATCATAAAGTTTTTGGAAAGTCTTGAGAATATAGTATTCCTATTAATACATCCATATCTGGATACTGGAATGTGGATGCGGTTGTGGCATAGATGCACTCTGAGTAATTACCCTAAAAATTATTTGTTGAGGATTGAATCAAACATTACTTTGATTCTTGATGAGTTGGTGTAATACTACAAAAATCTCAAGAAACTCTTTGAGGAATATGATTTGGTTAATCATATTATCTTTACACACCTTTATAGAGGATTTAATAATGATGTTAACTAATTAGGTTGTAAAAACTAATGAAAAATGACTATGGATAACCAAGGATTGAACAAGGGGGTTATAGGTTAATCCAAAAGTATCATATATTAAAAAAATGGTTTATAAGGGAAGAAATATTTTGACTGATGTTTTCATATTCATATTATGAATATTATCATAGTCATTTTGGTTTTAGTATTTGGTTGAAACTAAATCAAGAATATAAAACTAAGAAAGGTATATATCTAGAAACCACTATGTCTTATAACTGAATAAGGTAGCATACTTAAATGGTTTAGAATATTAGTATATTCCTTGAATTATGAAAAATGTGAGTTTTATAGTCTTATATATGGTAGTGAGGATTATATCTTAATAGAAATTAATTCTTGATACATTTAACTATCCTCATTATCAAGTGACACTTATCGATGATATTCTAATATATTTTTTTGGTTATTAAGGATTGTGTTAAATATACAAGGATCATTCTTCAGTAGTTTTTCATCAATGGTTTTAAATCATATAGTAAATGGTATTAGTAACCTTGAAATGTGATTTTATAAAAAGTATATATTTTGGGGGATAACTATAGGGAACACATGGTTGAGGTATGGATAACTCTTAAGTTTCATATACACATAGTGTTGAGATAATAAATGGTGATTTGGTTTTGAATAAGTAACATAGATAATAATTTTTAACCATGGGATTGATAATTGATTGATAATATTTTTTGGGAAGTTCAACTCATTTCTAGGATAATGATATATAGTAACTAGTGTGAGACCTTATGAACTAGTGGTTAATAGCATTTTAAGGTTAAATATAGAGTTAATTTATAGAGGATTATATAATCTCATTTTGGTTTAATGTCTAGGAGATTCAAATAGGTTTGTAAAGGTATGTTATTGAGATTATATGGTTAGAGTATATACATGCTTGGGTATATGATATAGGAATGACTAATGTTTCTTAAGAAAGGATAATTTGGATTTTGAGAGTATATATTTCAATGATTATTGGTTTAATATATTTTATGTATGTTCATGGTAATTTTAGATATCTATTTTAAATATTGGGACAATAAGTCTGATAGAACCCAACTCCAAGTAACATAGGTTGAGAAAAGAATGATATGTTCTAAAATAAGAGTGGTATAGGATAACCGAGTATGATGAAAATTGAGTTGTAATAACTATAGGCTAATATGATGGTGTTATAAAGTGATATATCTTGAGTTTAAATGTTCATATGGTTATTTATGATAGTTAAATTATAATTATAATCACTCATGTTAGCTCTTTTTGATTTTTTTAATGCATGGAACTAGAAGTAACCATGGGTGCAAGGGACAATGCATAGACTCCCTCAATGAACAAACCAATTGAATGGGATCTAGAGTGATAGATAATATGATTATTACAAACTAGATATCATGAATTTTGATTAATAATGTTAACATAGTCAAAGTACCAAGCACACTAAAGAAGATAAAGAGAGACTCTCATGAAAGATCAAGTGACGAAGATAATCTGACTCACAAGTGTAGGGAAAATAGAGAAGATACAAAAATATATTTCTTGAATTGTAAGATATTTGAGAATTTTACAACTCAATTTACCAATCCAAGGTCTAACAAGTGAGATAGTCACCAACAACCATGAAAACAAGTAAAAGGATATACAAGTAATATTAATTCATTATATAGTGATTTTTTACTCAAGATTTTATAGTGTCTTATGTCATGTAATTTTTCACCAACTAATAGATATTATGTTTAAAAAAAATACCCTAGTGGCATGATTATAATATAAATCATTTTTAGGTAATATGGAAATTTTTTCAAATGAATCCAAACCTTTTTCCCTTAATATAATTCTATGTGAAATTAGGAAAATGTTGGTTCTCTTTATAAAGTGCTTATAATATTTTTTCATATTAATCAATATCATTCCATATCCTAAATAAACTCATGATCATCTAGTGTTTTATGGTTAATTATGAGTTCTATAAATAAATTGTGATGATTCAAATTGTGAGGATTCAATTTATTTAGGGGGGAGGGGAATGTAACACCTTGAGATCTTGAAATATGATTATTTTTAAATAAGGCAATGTGTTATATAACTTATGTCATAAATAAAACCCAACATAAAAAAACAAAATATATTAGGAATAAATTATGAATAAAATTATAATAAACACTAATATGGTACATCATTAATAGTTATTACCTTTATATGGTAAATAATCAATATTGAATAAGTTATTTTCAATAAAAAGACGTTTTATTTAATATATTTTCTTTTAAAAAATTTAAGTTTAAAAATTTTGTAATTTAAATATAATAAATTAAAATTCATCCTTAATTCTTCATAATGAAATTACCTTTGGATGTATTTTTTGATATTTTTCTAAAATAATCGATTTTTAAGTGAATAGTAAAACAATATATATTTTTTCTAATTCCACCACTTTTATATGACCTTGAAGTTTTTAAAAACTTTTTATATAAAAAATATATATTTATAAATAAAAATAATTAATTTAAATATACTATTTTAATTTATAAAACATATGAATATCATTTTCAAAAATCAAGTAATATTTTCTAAAAACTATTTTTTGTTTGTTTCTTTAATTAAATTTACAAATGGAAAAATTATTTATTTGTTTTATTTTAATGTAAAATAAATATTATTTAAATAATTATAATATTTTAAGTATCATTAGAATCAATAACATTGATAATTTTTTTTATGCAGAAAATTTGTCCTTAAAATATATACTTGTAATAAAAATGGGTTTTTACGCGTTACACACACTAAAATTAAAAATAATTCCTCTAAAAATATAATTTTAATTTGACAAAATGATTCATATAATTGAGATAATAATTTTCACATGATTAAATATGTCCAATTTCTTTTTGGGTATAAAATTTAGATTTCTAGGACTGATGTCAATTATCACGATAATGGAGAAACAATTATTTAAAAATTATTATTTTATAAATATCAAGGAATTTATATCAAAAAAATTAAATTGAAATAATTTAAATAATTAATATAATATGATTTATAAACATATAAATAAATACGTTGACACTAATTCATTTGTTAATCAATAATAAATAAGAATAAGAATCCATAATGGTCAAAATGTTATTTTTCTACTAAACCAGTTTTTCTACACATTATATGCTTTAATTAAAAAGTTAATTATATAACTTTTATAAATTTAATTTGATTAAATATATTTAAAATTATATTCTATCACATAATTACTTTTTTGTATTGTTTAAGTTATATTTTTAATAAAACATAAAATGAAAATGTTAAAAACTAATTAACAAGTATAAAAGAAAAAGAGTAAAATGTGAAAGAGTAATGAAAAAACATATAAAAGGTTTTAATTTTTTTTAATGACTTATATGAGTCTCTATAGACCCAAATAAACCACACAGTACATTTTTTATAAACTTTTTATCCCTCTAACATGGAATAGTTTCATGGAATTTTTAAAACACAAATGGTGTTTCTAAAAGTTCAATTTTCATCTCTTTATAATGGGTCACTTAAAGCCTTTAAAACACACACCTTAAATTATAATTTCCCTTAAAATTATCCAAAAATATCCTCTCATATAATTAAATCACACTTTATTAATCCCTTGGTAACACTATGTCTGTCTAATCCCTTTAAATATAAGGAGTTTTCCCAAGTAAGGATCAGGTCTCCAACATAAGTATTATCTCATTCTTAAGTTTTTATACTTAATCTCCCTCTTACTAATATATTATATACAAAAATATATAATGAACTTAATAGAGTTATTATACTTTTATTTTATTATTTTAATGGAGTATCCATTATTTATTCTTCTATGTCTACTAAGAAAAACAAATGCATCGTTAGTGTGTTGTACGGACTATCACCTCCATAAAGTGACATGTTCTATTTTTCATCAATTATATGAATGGATGTAAAAAGGTATATAAATGATGAATAAATATGATTTATATAATATAACTATAATTATAAAATTTCAAATTATCATTTACCTTCTTTCCTACTCATTCGTTGAGAAATGGAAACATTAATCATTCATACGTGTGAACTATCACCTCCATAAGAAATGAGTTTCATTTGTTATCACCACCCCTCATAATTAGTATAAAAAATAAATTTAATATATATAATTTATTTAAATAATACTATTAATATTATATAAAATATTAATCTATTTTAAAAAAACTTCTACGAAGGTCATCTTATATAAGGTGTTATGAAAAATTGATCGATCAACCTCAAGTAACCGACGTAGGAATGAAAATTATATAATTAATAAATCGAATATGATGATAAATGGATCATATTAATTTTAATATATGATAAAAAAATTCCTAATAATATATCTAATATAGTCACTTTGATTATTCAGGATGTTAGGCACATGCATTTTATGAATCAGGAACAAGGTATGAGTTTTCGTCTCAATTTCCCTTCATTATAACAATTATTGTATTTATGCACATAATTTAATTTATATTGTGTACATATTGCCAATTTGGGATATAATATAATGAAATATATTTAAATAATGGTATTTTAAGTTCAATTTCAAACCATATCCTTCAAGGTGTTTTTATTCAAATGTTTCTAAGTCATAAGGCTTTACTTAGTATTAGTTGTCATTATTTGGGATATAATACATTTTATGCACGGTGTTCCATTTATATGGTGTTATATTAATTTATTATCTAATTAATGTTATTTTAATTATATTTAATGGTATTTAATATCCAAACCATTTTACCTTATTCAAGTGTATAGTGATTTAGTTGTTTCCTCAATAGTAAGGAGTTTTGGTGACTTAATTTTTGTTCATTGAGTTATGATCGTTATTTGAATTTATTTTATATAATTTGGGTACATTATAAACTTTGATTATATAATGTGGTATTGTATCATTGTTTTATATGGATATATATTCCTACAACATAAACCCTTTGAAAAATATTTCTCACTTCTTGGGAAATTTTCTATTCAAACTATCCACTTTCTTTCAATGAATGGATTATAATCTTATTATTATAGTATTATATTATCCATATACCCATTTCTCAATACAATTTTGTCATCATATATTAGATTATGTTAACCTATAAATTATGATATTAAATTGACATAGGGATAAGTATTGGAATTCCAACACGAATTATTATTGGAAATGTGATTATGTATTATTTATTTGTCCACATTCTTCCTCTATATAGGTTTTGATATGGATATCCCTTTTATTAACATCATGAAAATTATTGAAATTATATATATTTTTATTTCAATATATATGATTATTGGAAGGGTTTATTATGCATTTTTCTTTATTTTCTATTATGGTGAATGCATTGGACTTAAACAAGTGATGGGTGTGGCCCAATATTATGTAGCCCCATGATGCATCAAAAGGTATCATGTGACAAAAAAGTTTGGTTTTGGTGCATTCCTCTACCCATAACTTATAATTGTGTTGGAAGAATTCTATGATAACATGATGTATTAAATCTAGACTTTATGGAAAGTAAAGTGTCTTGGAATAAGTCCTTAGAAACATAATCTTCATTTATACCATTATGTATTTCATCAGCAAGAGGTCAGTATTATTGATATTTATGTTTTCATTTATTTTTATGGATATATAATGATTCTATTTTTAATTTTATCATGTCTTAATTTTTTTTACCTATTACTTCTATATTGTTTCTGCAAGGTTTATTCTATGTTTGATTTAGTAATATATTTCCCTTACTAATATTTTAATCTCATCCCTTATTATGTTTCCATTTCCCTTGGTTATGGAGAAAATAAGTATAGATAACATTTTTAGAAAGATAATGTGTGTGAATGAATTTTTGGCATATATTGAAGACTTTTCATTAATTAATTAGTTTTATATATAATGGGAAAATTTTCAATTTTATATAAAGAATATATGATTTATCATTTTATGTTGTGTTTATTTCCCTAAATCATTAAACCTGAAAATATCCTTCAGATGTAAGAGATTCAATAATCATTTTTATTTTATAAGGTTGGTTATCTCCATAATTTGATAGGTGGTATCAAAGAATATATTTAAATAATGAGTTTATGAGAACTAGATCTAGGAGTGAGGGTTTGGGGCATCATATATAATCTTCTAGATAGATAATGTTAATATTAAATTAAATCCAAACTATTCTATTTTCCTAAATAGTGGTTCAATGTATTGGTGATGCTTAAAATAACCCATGGCCACCAAATCTATAGTATAATCAAAGTATATAATTGCTTCTTAAGAAACTAAGAAAATATTATGGATATATAGATTTGTCTAAGATCATTAAATTATACCCAGTAGTGTAGAACATATAATAATATATTATGATAATACTATAATATATATAATTTTTAAGGATCCTAGGTCAAACCAAAGGATAAAGTATATAATTTAAATGTTTTAGAATTTAAGTGATTTTAATCAAAGAGGTAAAGTCATAGTTAGAAGAGTAACTAATAAGGATAGCATGATTGAACCATTAACTAAAGTAGTATCTTAGTAGAATAATGATTCTCATTTTAGATCTATTGGAATCAATGTTTTTATTAAATTTATTTATGGAAAGTGGGTGATTTTTTTGAGTGGGTTCCATAAACCCAACTCGAAAATATACTTTTCAATTATCATGTTATATATGTAGTTTTATATATACATGAATTTCTCTTACCATTATATTATACATAGTAATTTATATTGGATATAAGGTAATCTATATATATTATATATAATATTAAAAAGTTATAATAGTTCATAGATTAAATGATAACCTTAAGATACTATGATAACAATATTGAAACATGATTTATAAGTTGTATACATCAAACAGATAGGAAAAATATGATATTTTACTATCAGATGATGGGGTATCTAAGAAATAAGAATTTTTCTCATGAAGTCAACACGTGATAATTTCATATATGAGAGATTATGAGTACTTTTTTCATCAATAGTAACACTACATGTTTTAAGAGTTTTTGGTTGTTCCTATCAATGATCATGTGTATTGATCCCTTTACTTGAGATAATTATTAATGTATTCCATTAATTATGTATTTTGATATAGATTGAAAAAATTGATATTTTATTTTTTTAGTGAGGTATCTTGTTTCATATATGTTTTTAATGGTATTAAATACACCCAAGATTTTCATACATAAATATTGCATCTTTTTAGATGAATAATCAATATATTTCACAAATACCCACTTGTCAACCATAAAGGTTTTTTATATTTGGAGACTAGATACAAAATCTTCTTATTTCATCAAAGATATTCAATATATCCCATATATATCTTATCATTATATACTCTTCAAAGATATACCCTATATAAACGTTTCTTCATAAACTGGGGAAAGGAAACATAAGAAATGATGAGCTTAGATGCCTATTAAGTGTAAACATGGGAGATATCAATCAATAATCTTATGAAATCATATGATAAGCATATGGGTATGATATCTTGAATATAAATTACAAAGTTAATGACCAATATATCATGGTTCATAAATATGAGCCCTAACAAAAAACTTTATCATTTCAAAATACATG
Organism: Viscum album; assembly: GCA_963277665.1. Taxonomy (NCBI): domain Eukaryota; kingdom Viridiplantae; phylum Streptophyta; class Magnoliopsida; order Santalales; family Viscaceae; genus Viscum; species Viscum album. Next base: position 1,026,368,847 of record OY728145.1, read on the forward strand.
ACTCAAAAGATTTAGAAATCATTATAAATCAATCATTAGCCATATGTTCATGTCATAGAAGTATGGAACCATCATAAATATAGAAACTAATTAATATGATATGGTTAAATAATGAGACCATAAAATCATAAATGATTGGAAAAAAACTATTTCCCATATGATAACATATCAGGAATGATAACCTATTTCCCAAAGTGGATCAAGCGCATCAACTTTTTTCCCATGGTAGAAAAATCACATCAACTTGTTTTTCATAATTATCTCATGAGATATAAATATTACCAAATACATTGGAGGGATATAAAATTCTAGACCCACCCATCGTATAATGAAAACCAAACATATTTGTTCCATATGATCATAAAAAAAATCATCATATCATTATAGCATAACCCATGAAAATAAAATGAGTTTCATAAATATTTCATAATTTCATCATAGAATAACCCATAGATAATAAACTGGTTTTTTTAAAATATCATTTTCATAATCATAAAACATCCATATAAAAAACAATGATGGTATCATTGGATCATATCCACAATAAAACATAATTAAAATCAATTTATTTTATCATAGATGAAGATTTATTTAAAAGGTTCACTGGAATATGTCTAGAGGAAAATTCCATTCTAAATTGGAAATCACTTAAATAAAATATAAAAAACATCCCAAATACTAACTAAAATAATTTTATTCTAAAATAAATTTCAAAAAGTTGTATATTATGTTTCTATATTTTGAGTTTTCACGATTGTCCTAAATTTTTTTCATGTTTTATAAGTTAAAAGAAAACATTTCTTTCACACTTTCATAAAAATTAAAAAAGTACTTCATTAAAAAAATGAAAAGAATGTTACATTTAACCATTTTGTAAAAAATTAAATCATGGGTAAAAATTAATTTAATAAACATATTATAATGGAAAAAAAATTGAAAATAATTTTAAAAAACATGGATATGGAAGAAATAATTTTTTATACTAAAGAGAAAAGTAAATTGGGTTTTCCTTAAAAAATATTATTTTAGTATATTGAGTACTTAAAGTAAATAAAATGAAAATAAAACATGTATTAGTTATAAATTATTATTTTTAATTAATATTAAATGGATTTATAAAATAATAATCACATAATTTCCTTAATAAAAATTCAAGCATATACAGTCCTAATTAAAATAGGATTGAAAAATTAATCACTTACATCAAGTCAGGTAATTCTTTGTAGACATTAGAAACTAAGATATAATAAATATATATTTATTATACATTTATTCCATAAAACTAATCATATATAACATACCATGTATGATTTACTTATGACATTTTATCACCCATTTATTAACAATTTTTTATTAAAGTCATTGTTCTGGGTGATAATTGCTTAATTTTTCATGCATGTTTCTATTTGGAAGTCCTAATGCTTGTACTTTGATCATGGTTACATAATTTATAGATTTATATCATGATATAAATATAATTTATATTCATTATATACATTTATATTCATCCATAATATGTAGAGATATAAAAATGAATTGCATTGTTCATGCATACGATAGGTCGTACGTACGCATAAATATTGTTTCAAATTTTCACCAGATGGAATGAAAGAAATGTAAAAAATAATAAACCTTATAGAATAATTATTATATCATATATATCACATGAATTAATTAAATCTATTATTATTACCATCCAAATAAAATACGATTGAAGAACAAATCACATCGCTTCGTGGAGGTGGTATTCCACATGTACGCACATGTAAGATTTTTGTTTTCCAAAAGGTTGGAAGGTAGTAAGGTAGATGTTATATTATAATCACATAAGTATAATTATTTTATAAATATTATATATAAAAAATTTACCTATCATTATAACCATCTATAAAAGTTGGTGATGGAAAATGAATGGTATCGCTACGTGAAGATGGTAAGTCATACGTACACATGATGGATAATTTTAATTCCCATTTAATGAGAAAGAAGGTGGATAATGGTTTTTTCATAATCATAATAATATTTTAATATATATAGGATACTAAAGTTATTATTTAATGAAAAATTAAATATATTTAGAGGAGGTAAAATAATAAGAAAGAAAGAAAGTGATTGTTTAAGGTGATTACATCTTATTAGAGAGAAATCATTTGGATATCCTCTTAAGAATCCTATTATTTCTCTTTTTGGGAGAATATAACCCATATAATGTCTATAGTGAAGTTTATAATGGAGTTTTCCTGGTTTTTTTCAATATAGAATTCTCAATATGGTGTAAATAAGAGAAAGGTGGGGTGTCCTTTTATAAGGGAGGGAGAAGAAATACATTGAATTTATTAAAAGATTAAAAATAATAAATTAATTCTAAATAAAAGTGATTCCAATGGAAATTAAATAAAATAAAAATACTATAGGGTCTAATAACATTATAAAATAAAATTTAGAATGGTTTTGGTGTCATTTTAAATCTTATATTTTTTTACTATCCCCTTCATCAATCATTTATTACCTTAAACATTGTAACAACTATTTCAATCATAAATGGTTAGGAATGCAAATGTAAATGATAAACTAACTCATAAATGTAATATAGATTATATGTTCAACCATATTATATTCACTTGGTCAAATATAAGTTTTTTATGAATTATTAATCATTTAATAAAATATTAATTATTATAAAATATTTTTAACATAAATTTTGGAACTATTCCACTAATATTACATTAAACAACCCAAGAAAAGATATAATTAGAATATAATCTTCTAAAACAAACCTAATATGTGATATTTATTTACAAAATTTGTGGAACATTGTAACTTACTCAATATATGTAATGTCCCGGGCCTGATTCACTCAAAGGTAACCAAACCTAATTTCCACATGACCTCAAGTATGCCTCCCTATACACCAGAGGCTACCAACTAGTAGCGAGCATCAATGATGGTATAGTGGAGAAATTATATCCTAATTATTAGGTTAAACATAGTAGTGACAATAGATAAATCTATGGAAGTAAGAAAAATACAACAAAAGAATCATAAAAGTGAAAATAAAAGTATAAGTAAATAATCCAGATAAATACCATAATTAAAAAATATCTAGTATCATATAGAAAATGATAATTTTAGGAAGATATGAAAAAATGGGGGATGCAAAGGGAATATGGTATCAGTCATACACAATACATGCTATACAAAATAATCAAAAAGTCCAAAACTTTCTCCAACAGCATTGTGAGAAAAAGGTAGGTCATGTACTCCCTTACTCTATCCTAGTATAGAGAATCAAACATATATAACATGTCTCTTAACCTTTTCCCCACCTACATCCATAAAGTTTGTTTAGGTGCCAATCAATGACTCAAACTGTGTGTGATCAAAACATAGTAGGCCACCAATAACTGTGTGTAATACTATCCAGTTTGTGAATATAAAATAAACAACATAAAATTAATAAATAACGAAGAAAATAAATAAACCAACTCTAGCAAAATTTCCTGGAAGACACTCATCTGACCATATCATCTTTCACCAAAGTAAAAATGTCTCTGAATAAGTGATTATACAATAATAATAATAATATTGGACCTAAGGTGTAACCAAAGTGTCCATCAACTTATAATGTCGATCCAACTCGTAGTAACAATTGATGTAGTCTAACTAGAGGTATGAATGCATTCCATGGATGAACCCTCTACAATTAACTCCTATAAATATAACCACACTGATCCCCTAGGAAAATTACCAGGTATCTTTGATCTCAAATAGATTGAATCCCAAAGAGATAATCTGAGATGGTATGCATCATAATACATCAAGTTGAATATAAGGAGATAACACAAGGAATTCTAATATTCAGATAAAGTAATAGATGATTCCACAGAATTGAGACTATGTAGTTATTAATTTAAGTCAAGTACCATGTCTAATTGTGGTATCAACTCTTGGAAAACACATTCATGAAATAAGTGGTGTCCTCTAGGTAATCAATGTAAACCCAAGGGAGGAATCCAAGATTTTACTGAGGTAGTCCAATATTATAATTACATATAATGGTTATAATAATATCCCAATGAAGTATAATCTATTTCACATTTCATTTAATCTCATTTATTCATGATCATTATTCGTCACTTGATAAGAACTATGTAATATAATTGTACCATTTATATTTCCGTAAAAACCCATTTAGTGATGGTTATAAGTCACATTTAATATGATCATGAAACATGGACTTACCATTCATGTTTCATTTATTATCATTTAACATTTCAATTAATTTTGTTTACTCATTGGATCATAAATCTCTAGTTGAACCCACTACTATAGATGGACTGGTCACAATGTATGGTAAAAGTGTATAGGGAACATAATAAACACACCCAAAGAGGTATTCAAGTTAAGGTAATCAATATCTAAGAATTATTAAGGGGTGTAAGTGAGTATACCATATTGGAATACATTTAATTTAAATGAGCTTTATATTTTAGAGGATATGCACAAAAGGTCTGGATGATAGCACAACATTGCACTTTATATACATCATAAATTTTAAGAGAAAATATGATACTAGACACTCCTCATCTATTATTGGCCTTTAACCCGGGATATAATGATAGAAATTAAATAATTTGAAAAAAATACTTGAAAATAGGGCATATTATCTTGCATATAAATAGAATTTGATACAGCGAGATAAATGAAGAAACTAAACAATAGGAAATTGAGAATTTCCATTGGATTTCTAAAGTGATGAAAATTGGCCAAATTAGATTCTTAATGATGGATATGGATCAAATACTAAAGTATATTGGGGAGGGAGATTGATAAGTGTCCTATTATTCATTTTATTTAGGAGAAAATAGGGTTTAGTTTTAATGAAATATGTGGAAAATTGTAATTCCACCCTTTAAAAAAGAGGCTAATGATTTATCAACACAGTTGGACTTACTAAATTCCAACCATACGCCAGTATTTTCTAAGATGGGATAGCCCTTTCAAAACCTAGTATAGGTTTAGACTAACTCTACACAGTTTTTGCAAACTCTCTATCCAAAATCCACCCAACCTCACATGACTGGTTGCACAATTAGACTAACCATGTGCCAACCATGAATGTCACATCTATAGAAAATTTTGTAGTCTTTCTCATGGTCATGTGGACTCCCTTAAATGTTTTTCATAACCTTTATCTTTTATATATAGGTTAAATGACTGAGACACACAATTATCAATAATAATGCACCACATGATGTTTCTCGGAAAACTAGAGTTCTAGGCTCCGAATAAGCCCTGGATGCCCTGAAGCCCCTCCTTAAACTCTTAATCACATTAATTTATATATAAAGGAATGTTTACAATAAAATTTTATAGATCTATAACTCATGAGTAAAATAAATATCTTACAACTTCCCCTCCTTAAAATAACTCATCCATGTGTTTCCCTTCTATGGGTGCTTGGGTATCATTTGAAAATAACTCTGGTCACTAAGCAAGTATGTCAGCCTCTCACTCCCAAGTCTCATCCTATGCATGTCCGTACATCCAAATAACCCATACTAGAGTAATTTACCTACCTTATAGATCCTTTATTCTCCAATAAAATATATTTCTAGGATACTCCTCAAAAGAAGCATCAACATCCAACTCTACTTCAACAGGCTGAAGGACTTGAGTTGGGTCTGAGTGATAATGGCGTAACTGAGAAATGTGAAAGATTTTATGCATATACCTATATCTATAAGTGATTTATATCCGATAACCACTTTCCTAATCCACTCCAAAATCTCAAAAGGTCCAATTAATCTTGGTCATAACTTTCCCTTACTCTAGATTTGTCGATGAACCAATCTAGTTGAGACACACAAGAAGACCTGATCTCCCACATAAAACTCCAGAGGGTGGTCAAAATGATTGAAATAAGGATTATTCCTAGAATAATATATAACCATATGATTTCTAATCATATTTACATTCTCTTAAATCTCCTAAACAAGATGATGTACCAGTATCGCTTCCTCTGTTACTTGAATCCATCATAGGGTTGAACACCATGACCTACTATATAAGGACTCATAAGGATCCATATGTAAAGTAGCTTATAAGTTATTATAATAAAACTCATTTTGGGGTAAGTTTTTATAATAAGAACCCCAAAAATCAAGGATGGATACTTAGAGCATGCTCTCTAATACATGAATCACATGCTTGGACCGATCTTTGGTCTAAGGGTGATAGGTTTCTTTCAAAAGAACCTATGATCCAAGAGCCTTCTGCAACCCCTACTGGAATAGTGATTTAAAATGAGAATCACTACTTAATATTATGGTACATAGAACTCTATGAATACATATGATCTTCTTGAAATATAAATTTCCTAGATCATATACTTAAAATATCTCCTGAATAGGTAATAAGCATAAGAACTTTGTTAGCGAATCCATGATAACCCATACCACATCACTGCCTTGAAGGAATTTCAGCAAACCCATCACAAAATCCATAGTGACATTATCCCATTTCCACTCACCCACTCAAAATTATATTTACATTCCAAAAAAATTGTGCCTTAAGGAGGATGAAATTTATGCAAACCAATAGCATCATCATAAATAATGGGAATACAGTCAGAGGGAAAAGATCTAGTATAAAGATAAATAATGATTATGTCACTTGATATTCCTTTCCTTACGAGAATATCAGCAGCATGATTACATTCCCTCTAAGTGTGGTGAACTTCTATTCCCTATTCAATGCTAAACTTGTAGTTCTTGATTAAATAATTCATATCCCATGGAATTTTCAAATTACCATTCATGTATCCAACTAATCATTTGGATTCTGATTCCACCTAAGAAAGAAAAATGTTTTGCTATTTTCGCAAAGAAAACCCACTATAAAGATCCCTAACCTCTACCCCCAAGGAGTTTCCCATGCCATAGAAAGAGCTAAAACCTAGGATAAATAACCCCCTACTATCATAGACCATCCTACCCCCCTCATCTATCTGTCAGCACAATAGCCATCAACATTTAATTTCAGACGTGTGCTAGGAGGATCCCAATTCACCCAGTGTCCTGAGTTTGGTAGTCCATTATCTGTGTGAGGCACCCAATTCTAGAGAATAATAATCCTAAATAAATCCTACATCCTCCCATCAAAAATGGGGGATCCAAAATCATAAATTAATATTCTCACTCGGTCCTTGATGCCGAGATGGGAGGAGGCCCTTGCATTCCTCGCGTTATTCCTAGATTCCCAAATCTTACAATAGACCTCAATAAAAACAATACTAATAGATTTGAAATTGTGACCTTGATTTTACCCTGGAACCAAGAAGTAAAGAAATCCTGAAGTGTTTCACCCTGGACACCCATACCTATTTTCCGATTGATGGAATCCCAGATAACACGAGCTCATTCACCTTTAAAAAAGAATACAAGACCGTTTCTACTCAAGGATACCTACAACACCAACACCAGGATGCTGGGTAGATTCCACTTATTTTAACATTATCATATATGGGAATTTCTTGATTCCTAATACTCTAGATTAAGAATTTATGTTTAGATTGTATCTATTGACACTAAATCGTTCCCTCCCATTAGTCCACCCCTTGGACTTCCTAAATTTGAGGATGATAAGATTTTAAACTGAAAATACCAGATATAATCTCAGTAAAAATGAACATATATGGTAGGTTAGCCAATCTGATACTCACATGAAAAGACTACTGCTCTGGAGATAAGGTGGCTCTAGTGAAGGTAGGGAATAATCTCGCCTCCCTGAAAGTAATATCAAAAATTGGGAAGCCCAAAAAAACTACACATCATTAGCCCAATTGTCCTCCAATAATTGATGTCACCACTTCCTACCATCCAATTCACCTTTTCATTAAAAATATCTAGATGAATTATCATACATCTAGCAATCCCAAAATATCTCCTTGTTCAATCGGCCCATCACCACCAATCCTCACCATACCTTCCCTTCATTCATTTTTTCTAGAGGGTTTCACCTTCAATAATTTACCATGAAATTCCCACTTAAATTATTTACATGATATTTGAAATGCTACATATGTTTACCCCACTTTCTTTGATTGGCCTTTCCAACTTACCCCAATAATCCTAAATACACTTACCTCCCTGATATACATCCCATATGGAGGATAAAATATATTTTTCAAGATAATTAATAATTTCTTTAGGATCCTTGATCATTGAAAATATGTTCATCAAAATGGTAAGTATGGATTTAACCATTGTAAGTCTCCCTCCACAAGAAAGAAAATTTTTCTTCTAATTATTAATGTAAGAAATAAACAGACTGACCATGTTTTATAAATCCTCATCTCCCCCAAATCGTGATGCAAGATTCTACTGAGCCCCTTTTGATCAATAATGAAGATATAAGGAGATAGTGGATCTCCCTTCCTTGGACGTCACACCATCTTGAAGAATCCAAACATCCCCCCCATGATCAACACCAACATCCATGACAAAACATAAAATGTGAAAAATAAATCACAAACCCATTCTTTAATCCCATGATTCCTTATAACCTTAAGTATCAAGCCCCACTCCATCCATTCAAAGGCCTTATCCATGTCAACCTTTACCATAATATTTTAACCCAAAGTCTTTTTTTTATGTCATACACCATCTCCTTGGATACACATATATCCCCTTTTATTTTATTCCCTTTCACAAAGCAATGTTGTTCCACTAAAATTAATCTTGGAAACACCGAAGCAAGCATCCTGTTTAGTAGATATGAAAGAATTTTATAAAAAAAATTAGAGTAAAATCAGTATAAACTATTCCAAGGAAAAAAGGGTCCTTAGACTTCATAATTAATACCATTGTAGAAGCACAAGAATCCTGGGTAAGCACCCCTCCTCTGAAAAAATCTTGAATCACTCCAATCACCTGAACCTTGATTATATCCCAAGATACAACAAAAAAATGATCTAGGAAAGTTGTATAGACCTAGATCAATTTTCTGGATTCATATTAGATATGGAATATTTAATTTCCTCCTCCACTAGAATGACCTCAAGATTCTCATTGTCTTTTTCTAGCACCAACTATCTCTATTTTCATCCCCATCCACCAATACTGGAATTGTAATTCATGATACATCTTAGTAAGACCATGATGAACTACCCATTTAGAATCATGAGACTCTCAAATCAAGTAATTTTAATTCCTGTAGTAACCTAGACATGCCCATGAATTCTAAACATCTCATCCCCATCAATGACCCAACCAAAAGTTGTTCCTCCCCTAAAATGCTCTCCCTCATGACCAAGCCTTCTGGATAAAGAGCTGCCACATCTTCACTTGATATAAAAGTGAAGAGTTCGCCACAAAAGCTGTAAGAATTGATTTACCATGAATCTCCTAAATCTAAATATGCATCTCAAAAAATAGATCCATAAAATTCCATTCACCACTAGCCTCTTGAACCTCTTGTGTTTATGAAATTCAACTCAGGGCATAAACAACTGCATTTACCTTTACAAGGTTATAAGATATCTCAAAGTCAAAGGTCTAAAGGTATTAAAACTACCTTAATTTTTTGATATTCATGTTGTGTTATCTGAATATTTATTTAATGATTTTATGATCCTTGTGTACTATGAACCCTTCTCCCGGAAGATAGTGTCTCTAGTAATATAAGGCATGAACCACTATTTCTTGCTCGAGGTCATGAATCAGGTAATTACATTGATGAGGCCTAAAATACTGAGACTCATACAGTATTACTCAATCCTATTTCATCATAAATACTCCTAGAATGATTCATGATGCATCACAATATACTTTTTATCCTCTTCCCATCTTTAGTAGAATCATGATTGGTGATGAATCCAGCCTTCCTTTTAGTTCCTAAAAGTCCTTATCACAAGATTCAGACCATAATAATTTAACTTCGTTATTTTTTAACCTCATAAGAGGTACTTAAATGCATGAGAAATGTTGGATAAAATTCTTGTAATATCCATATATCCCTAAGAAAGTACAAATATCAAATACATTAATGGGATGATCTTAATAAATTATGGTTGTTAACTCTCTAAGCCAATAAATACTCCAAACTCTAAGATAATGTGACCCCAGAAGTGAAATTTATCTATCTAGAATTGACATTTATTGATCTTGGAATATAACCTATATTATCTCAATGTGCTCAACATGATATCAAGTTGTATGGAATGATTGTGTTGATTTTATGAGTACACCAAGATGTAGACCATTAAAATGACCACAAAGAAATATTGAATTTTTAGCCTTAGACATTTTATGATTGTCAAAAATATAATGAAGTTATAAAATCTTGTGTTAAATAGCGAAGATACTAAAGTAGAGGCTACTAAAATCATACCTTTAATTTTAAAAGGCATGACACTCTTCTCCTCGTGAGTAGGCTGTAATGGATAAATATCACCTAATTCACATCCCTGAAATAGAAATTGACTACCATGATAAAGTCTTCCTTTCTAGCACTTCATATCTAATTTCTGAAATCCTTGGCCTCATCCACCTCCTTAGCTAGTATGGCCTATGATACTTCAGATCCCTACCTGATGTGAATATTTTGATCTATATCCATGACCTAGAGTCGGTGAAGATCCTTTAACATTGGCCACTAGAGTTATGGTTCTAAAAACCCATAACAGATAGCCCATTCATTCATAATATTGGAACTAAAATGGGTCTTTGGTGTAATGGGGATTCATATTCCTTGTACTCCAACATTGGTAACATTCCACATTGCTACTGGTGCAAATGCTTGGGCTACTACTACCCTAACTAGAAGAATTTAGGTGATGCTTCTTGTATCAAGACAAACTACTTCCCTATTAAGGTATTAAACTACCCTACCCCACAACCTTAGCTTCCCACAAGTTGTACTCAGTGATAATTCCCTGATTGAATATCTCAGAAATGATTTTCAGACAAAAAATATCCATTTATGATGGGATAGAATACCTGATCCCATCCTTAAATCACCTAGATTTGGGAAAATTTTCACCATGGAGAGAAGGAAATAAATTTTGGAGGCTCGTGAATCAATCAGAGTAGTTCATAATAGACAAATAGAACTTCTCTAGGTGTATAAACTATTCGGATCGATCAATACACAACATCTTGTGAATGAAATAATCATAGAAGCTAGATTAGAAATTACTCCAAACCATAACCTAATATTGATCATCCTAGGTAAAAAATTCCCACCATCGCTTGTTAGAACCTCTAAAAATATAATCCATGAGTTTCACCCTCCTCTGGAACTATATCAAGATGATTGAAGATAGTAAGCATAGCCTCTAGTCATGGATCACCTTCCTGAGGACCACATTCCCCTTAAAAGGTAGAAGTGTGCTTATTCTAGAAATCCATAGTCAACTCTATGATAGAATTGGAAGGTAATATATCTCCCTATAGAGACTACACTAGCTGTAACAAACCTCACCGAAATTGAGCATCAGTACCCATATCAGGAATAAGGGGAGGTTAGCAGGTGACACTACTATAGGTACTACAGATGATTCTAGTTCCACCACCTCTAGAGCATGGTCATCATGTCCTTCTTAGTATACAACTCAAGGATTTAATAGTGGCATAATTATACAATTACAAACACATGCCTCATAATATTATTTGATTATAGAACATATCTCACATAAAATAATAGAACAAGTACATAGACTTCCTATATAAGATTCAAAACCATTAACATTTTTCTCATAAATCAAGGTCTATATAACATAAAAGTTCATAAAGGATCATGAGAAATGCTCCCACCAACTTCTATTAATGTCTAGTCTAGCCCAAGGTCTCATATCTTACTCACTAGGGTTCAGTTATATACATTTTTAATTGAAATTTATAGAGGAAAACACCCTTTTAGTTGAAATTAGAATACCCATTTAATGTAAACTATTTGATTTATATTTTTAAGAATAAAAATTACATATTATATATATCATGGTATAGTTAGATTAGTTACCATTCACAATTTATAAAGGCATATTCTTTATAAGTTTCAATTGACATATCATGTAACTTTAAATCAACCCTTATCTCTAAAATCAAGATGTAACAAGTTGTATAAGATTATTTGATTATATGAATTGACATTATCATTTTATATAGGTACATTACTCATAAATTACAATTGGTATTTATGAAATATAAATAAAATAACATTTTGGTTCATGTAACCAGATTTATATAGCTCAAACATGTGATAATTGATTATTTAAGGTGCCAACATTAATCTATATGGGAACACACCATTTATATTGAAGAATAAACTTTAATGACCAGTTATTTCCCTTTTCCCTTACAATAAATATTATTTCAATTTCAAATATCTCAATAAAATAATCAACAATATGTAGTAAGAAATTCTCATAAGAAAATAAATGTTCCATGGAACATGCATGGTATATATACTCAGGTTCCTATCATGATGCATGAACAATGATTATTTTATATAACAGGACAAGGGTAAAATAAAATCCATAATAATAATAATTCCATAAATCATATACATCATTCGATGGTGAAATAATGCAATTATAATAAGAAAAAACCAGAACGGTATGCCCCATCCCAGCCAACATCAATTTTTTTCCAGTATGTGGGTTAGCTACTCCTAAGAACATGATTATTACCAAATTCTGACACATTCATATTCTTCTATATACCCACACAAAATATTAAGGAAAAAAATAAAAAGGTCACTAATACCACTTTATAATGTCCCAGACCCAGTTCACTCATAAGTAACTGAACCGATTTGGACACATGAACAAAAGATCACCTCCCCATATGCTAGAGGATACCGACTAGTTTCAAGGGTATATGAGGGTACAATATGGATACTATACCTTCATGATCATAGTGACATTAAATGATGATAACCGATAAATTAGAGGAAGTGATACAAATGCAACAATGGAAGCATAATAGTGAAAATAGCAGCTGAAGTAAATTATCCAGATAAATACCACCATTCAATAATATCCAGTATAATATAAAAAATAATGATTTTATGATTCTATACAAAAATAGGGGATATAAATGGAATAAGGTAGCAAGCATACATAGTATATGCTACACAAAAAGGCTAAAATTATCTCTAATAACATCATGAACACATGATCGGTCCTTTTCTCCCATACTCAGTCCCAATGTAGAGAATCAAACTTACATAATGGGGTTATTTTCTTTATCCCTACCTACATCCAAGAAGTATGTACAAGTACCAATTAGAGTCTTAAACAGTGTCTGAGTAAAACTCATAACACCACCATCATTATATAATACTATCTAGTTAATGAATATAAAATGAACAACCTAGATGTTATAAACAAGTCAGAAAAATAAATATACCATATTAGATTAGGTTATTAGAGGAAACCCATATGAACATACCAGCTTTGGATTAAGCTGAAATTTCTTTTTATAAGTGATTATATGATAATAATAATAATAATAATAATAATACAAGGCACAAGGTGTTACCAAGGTGTCCTTGACCTTAGAGGATCGATCCAACTCAGAGTAACAAATAATACATTCTAGCTGGGGGTATGACTGTATTCCAAGGATGAACCCTTAACAATTAACTCCTATAATGATAAATGTCATAAGCTCTAAGAAAAAGTCCTAGGTATCCGCGGGCTAGACCCGATTAGAGACTAAAGAGATAATATGGCATGGTACACTTCATAAGAAATAAATCCAGATCTGACGTTATAGTCCAAGGAATCATAATATCTAGAAAAATTAAATGATGATTCCATATAAATATGAATATCCATTAATCAATGTATGACAAGGACCAAGTCCAAGAGGGGTGTCATTTATTGGAAAAAATATTCATGAATTGGGTGGCATCATCTGGGTAGTCAAGGAAAACCCAATGGGGAAATTTTAGACATTCCCAAGGAATACCATCCTATAACTATATATAATCATCAAAATAAGTTATAATTAAAGTATCACTCATTTCATATTTCATCTAATATCATTTAATCATGATAATAATTTATCATTTAATAAGGGTCATGTAATAAAATTATACTATTTATATTTCCATTAAAACCCCTTTAGTGATTGGAATATGTCATGTTTAATAAGGTCAAGTGATGTGGATTTTCAATTAATGTATCATATTTTATCATTAAATATTTCAATTAATTCATTTTACTTATTGGATCATAAATTTATAGCTGAACTCATGATAATAAGCAGATTCGTCATAATGCATGGTAACAATGTTAAGGGCACAAAATAAACACACCCAAAGGGGTGGTTGATTCAAAGTTGTCAACCTCCAATAATTTTTAAGGGGTATAAGGGAGCATCCCATCAAGGAATAACATTTAATTTAAAGAGACTTTATATTTTAGAGGAAATGCACAAAAGATTTGGATCGTGACACATCGATACACTTTATAGACATCATAAATTTTAGGATAAAGTATGATACAACTCAATTATTCTGGCATATGACTCCTCATCTATTATTTTCCTCTAATATGGGATATAAGTGGTGAAATCATATAAATAGACAAATTACCAAAAAATATAGAATATTATATTGTAAAAAAATAACATTCGATACAGTGAGATAAATGATGAAACAAAGAAAGAGGGAAGAGATACTTTCTATTGGCTATACAATATGATGAATGGTGGTCAAATTAGATGTTAAAAATGGATATAGATCAATGATAAGAGGGTCGGTATGAGGGATCTCAAGTAGAGGCCTGTTATGCGTTTGAAGGAGGATAAAAGAGGGTTTTATTTTTAAAATAATGGATAGGAAAAAACTGCAATTTGACCTTCTAAAAAGGGGTCTCATGGTTTGTATGAATATTAGACTAACTTTGTTAAAACTAGATGTCAGTAATTTCTAATAGGGTATATCCCTCAAATGTCCTAGTGTATAGTTAGACAAACTGTGTGCTAACAATGTGTTTCACATACTCAATAAATCTATAGTTTTTCATATGGCTATGAGGCTCCACTTTCAGTGTTTTCCTAACTATTATCCTCTATATATAGGTTGCACTATTGATCTACATGGTTATCATTAATCGTGAACCAACTGTTCACCTCATGATGTTTCACAGTTTTTTTAGAAAAATATATCCTTTATTTCAATTGATTTTTACTTTCATTTATAATTAATTTATTACAAATGAATTCATTTTATATATGTGTAAGACATACATTTTCATAATTTTTTTAGTCTTAGTCATACCCTCCAATACAATATCTAGGAGATAACTATAACATTAAATAATAATATTTTAATAGTTTGTCATGTTTCATTTAAACTCGATGTTTCATTTAACACAATCTATTGAGGAAATTAAATTTATCTGAAAAAAATATTTTATAAAATATTGGGGTTTTACATTCTACCACATTAAAAATTATTTTACCCTCAAGGTTCCATTACTCTGATATAAAAAATGAGGATATATAAGTTTCATGAAATTCTTAGGTTTCCAAGTAGATTCTTCAAATTTATGATTCTTCCATAGAACTTTAACCAAATGGTTAGTATTGTTCCATAGATAATTATCTTTATGATCCATGTTTTCTAAGGGGTTTTATTCATAATAAAATTCATTCTTAAACAACATATCCTCTGAGTTCAGTACATATGATGGATTAGTTATATACTTCCTAAAGATATATACATGAAACACATCATTAACTTGAGATATGTTTTTGTGGAAGAACCAAGAGATAATATACCATCCCTATTTGATCAATAATATTTAACGGGCCAATATACCTATGGATATAATTTCCATTCTTTATAAATCTCATAACCTTATTCCAAATAGAAATTAATAGAAATACCTTTTCACCAAAATTGAACTCTAGTTATCACAGATAATTGTTATCATTACTTTTCTATTGACTATGAGATACTTTTATGTATTATTGAATGGATATGAATTTGTTTGTTATTTTCTAAGCTAGCGCAAGTCCCAATAGCCTTCTATCTCAAAATTCAACCCAAAACATTAGAGTTCTACACATTCAACCATATAGGTCCTCATCAGGAGGTATCTGAATGATTGAGTGAAACTAATTTTTAATAAATATAGATTAAAATAAGGTTTTGATCCCAAAAACCTTTGAATTATATAGAACAATATCTCTATATATCCTCTAAGTTTTTAATGGTTCTCTCAAACAGCCCATAAATTTAAGGATGATAATTAGTGTTAAAGCTTAAATATGTATCCATATCCTACTAAATACTTCCCTATAACATTGATGTAAAACTCATATCCCTATTAGATATAATGGAATATTTTACTCTATGTAACCTTGCCACATTCTTATTGTATATTCTGGTAAGTTAGTCAAGATATAATTCTTCTCTAATTGTAATGAAGTGCATTGAATTTGTAAGGTGACTGACTACAACCCAAATAGAATTATGACCTTTAGATGTTTTGGGAGTATGATGAAAAAATATGTGTATAGGTTTTCCCATTTAAATTATGGTATGGGTGATAGTTATGATATCCCCTTGGACTTTTCTCTCTCAACCTTAACTTTATAACATACCAAGAATCAAGTTATATATTTTACAATATCACTTTTCATTTTATTCCACCAAAAATAATCTTTCATATATATATACACATATATATTTGTACTTTGAGGATGAATATAGAATGATGAACTATGAGTTTCATCCAATAGATCCTTCCCAAATATTGTATGGACGAGACACCTACACAGTTCTTAAAAATTATCATTCCATCACAATCAAGGATGAACTTAGAGATGTTTCTCACCTTCTTTTATAGATCTACACCAATGTGTTATGCCTCTTTAATACTTATATGGATATATGGTTAAACATTCATTTGATAATGATAATATTTCTTCCCTTAAAGATTTCTTTATTCATTCTTTACATATCTTGAAATATTAGATCTTTGGTGATTCTTAGCATAGATAAGCTAGCATGATCTTTTCTACCCAGAGCATCTAACACCTTATTTTCCTTCCCAAAGTGGTAATATATTGAGTATTCATAATCTTTAATCATATCCAAATATCTTCTCTGACACATATTCATCTATTTTTGAATGAATATATACTGTTTATTTTTATGATCAGTATATATATCTCATCTTTCTCCATAATAATAATGTCTCTATATCATTAATGAAAAAATTATGATAGATTACTCCAAATCATGATTTATGGTAATTTTTCTCCCGGAACATCAATTTTCATGAGGTCTAAACTATAACCATATCATTCTTAAAGAGAACACATTTGAATATCATATTTAATGCATCACTATAGATTACAAACGCTTCTCCACTATAGGGTAATGTAAGAATGGCTGTGATAACTAATCTTTTTTCAGTTTCATGAAATTTTCCTCATATTAATATTTCCAAAGGAACTTGGCATGCTTTCAAGTTAACTTAGTGAGTGGATTATACATCCAAGATAAATTCTCCACAAAGTGTTGACAATATTCATACAAGCAATGAAAACTAAGAATCTCAATAACCATGGTTGTTCTGGGACATTTCTCAATAACATCAATCTTTAAAGGATCCACTAAAATACCCTCACATGATATTATATGACCCATGAATGAAATTTTTTTAAGACAAAATTAACACTTGGTAAATATTTCATACAACTTCTCCTTCCTCAGGGTCATCAGTACAACTATTAAGTGAGCTTCATGTTCTTCCATTCAATTTGAAATTATAATAATATCATCTATATGGACTAATATAAACTAATAAACATAATCTATAAAGAATATATTAATTAAATCTATAAATATAATAGGGGTATTAATTAGACCAAAAGAAAACACTATAAATTAATAGTTTTTATACCTCATATGAAAGGTTGTGTTGGAATGTCTTCAATTTTGACCCTAAACTGATAGTATCCAGATCAAATATCAATATCAGGAAAGTATTGATCTCCTCACAATTAGTCAAATAAATCATTGATACGGGGAAGATGAAACTTTTTCTTAATGGTGTTCTTGTTAAGTTCTCAATAATTAATGCAGGGTATCATTGATCCATCTTTTTTCTTAAAAAAAAGAACTAGTGCCCCATGTTGTGAAGAACATTGCTTAATAAATCCCCTTTCAATATTCTCCTATATTTTCTTCTTCAATTCATGTAACTCAATTAGGTCCATTTTATAAGGAATATTTGAAATAGGTGTAGCAATATTTATGATTTCTATTGAAAACTCAACTTCATTACTCAGAGGGAGGTGAGAAAATTATTTTGGAATGGAATCAATGAACCCTCGAACAATAGGAATATCTTGAATATTAAGTTTCCCCCAAACATTTGAGATAAATTTCCTTTATGGATAGGAATTAAGACCCAACATATATAAGTAATTTTCATTGGAAGTTCATATTAATCCTCACGCCAATAAATGATCATAGGTTTATTTAAAAAAAACTGACTTCCCTTCCTCAAAAATTAATATGGGATCCATATAAATAAATCCACTCCATTACTAGAATCACATTAAATTCAAATAAAGGGTGAATCACTAGAATTATAGGAATCACATTCCTCAAACTTCGATTAGAGAGGAACTATATAGTTGAGATATAGTCATCATACCATTAAGAGTTTTCACTACTAACTTAATATATAATTGTTGAGAAAGTAATTTGATACCCTTTTCAAATTATATAGACTTAAAATAGTGGGTAGAGAAAGAATAAAATAATAAATTTGTGTTATAGAGTTGATTATAAGTATACCTTTCACCATATCATTCTTATAGCCAACTTTGGTAGTCGTGATTTCCTAATTTTTCCATCTTTATTTGATCTTACGAGGTTGCTGACACTGATCATCATAAAAAAATTTAGATTCATACACTAGTGGGAATAATTCCCATATTCCTTACATTTGAAGCATTTGATAATGGGTAGTTAATTAGTTGGGATCATCTCCTCCTCAATTACATTAATTGTACCATTCATCACCTTTTTAAATTCATGAGATTTAGGAACCACTATTAAATGATTAAAGCACCACCGGTTCCATTTAATAAATTCCATTGATGTTAATTCCCACATTTATGGAATATAGATGGATGGAATTTGTTTTAAACCCATGTAATTTATTCAATTTTTTAGTAGACTTAATCTTTATTCTCTTATCAAAACCATGGAAATGGTGGGAATCTATAATTTCCATTTCTAACTTGATTTTATATAAATTGATTTAATTATAGAAACTAAATTTTCTTATAGAAAATTTATTTCAAAGACATGTTTTTATGGAACCAAATAATAAATTAATTTTTCTTTCATAGATAATGATTAAACCAAACACATACCTTTAAAGTCTTGTAAAAGTTTCCTTATATGTGCCAAGGTATTTTAACTCCTTATACTTAAGCTTAAGGAATTCTTTCTCCATCATTATACATAGAATATAAGCGATGTACTTACTAAAAATATCTTCTTAAACTCATCCAATTCCATGGATTCAATTTCTTCTACTTATATCATACTCTTAATAAGGGTTTACCATTTATTTACTTTACTTTAAAAATGAAAAATTTCTAGGAGATCCTTTTTATGTTTTGAGCATTGGAGAATAGAAAATATGTTCTCAATGGTGTTGATCCATCTCTCAACCACTACAGGATCATATGAACATCTAAAAGAATGTGTATGTTTCCTCATGAATGATTAAATAGTAAATTGTTCCCTCCTTCAATCATTTGGAAGATCACCTTGATTCATATCCTAAGAAATTTTCATGGGCATATAAAAAATATCCTTTATTCGAGCTCCTATAGAATTTGGTTATTCAGGTAGATGATTATTGTGTTTTACATTACATTCATTTTTATCATGACATATTCTAGTTCCTTCTATTGACCAAAACCAAAATTCAAAGTTTGAGAAAAAAAATATTAGTGGGAAAACATATTATTATGAAAATTTATAGGATACCTAAATTATTACACTTTCTTTTCATCATATAACACCTTCAATTTATCCTAGGTCAACCATGGTTATAGTTTATTCAAATAATTCATAATTAATCATAAAGAAATATATAAATTTGTTGTTCGGAGTAGAGTACTCAATATGGGGGTGAATTTAGTATCTATTAAAAATTTATGATTAAAAAGGTATTCTTAAAAGGTTCCCCAATAGTTAAATACAGCCTAGTTAATCATGGTTATACTGTTATGAAAGTTTAAATCTTTAAATAACTTCTTGGAAGATTGATTAATTCTCAATAATCTTAATATTGGTTATTAACATTACTTTTGAAGATATTATAATAATTCAATACAATTATAACTTCTTTCCAAGATTAACTATCAAAGTAAATTTAGTTAATTTTGAATTAAATAGTAAAACATAGAAAACCAAAATAGATAGCACAGTGGATATAAAACAAGTGGTTTAGTCTCAAGACGAGACCTAATCCACTCCACTTGGTGATCACCTGCCACCAAGCAGTTTATATAAATAAACTTGATACACAACTTGTATCGAGCTTTACAAAAGTACACAAGACAATCCAGGTCACACAACCTCTTCCATAGTTCTTCTTGGGTATGAACAACAGGTTACATACAACCTCTTCCACACTTATATATGGGTATACACAAGTATAAAAAGGTTTTTGATAAAGGATATCTTGTATCCTTCAGTTTAATGCAGGAGACAGTGTGTGTTTTTATACAGACACAAACACACTGCTCAAAAGCTGAAAAACAGTACACAATAGAGAAGAAGTATAGAGATAAGGTTAGAAGTGCTCTGGGTGTTATTCTATCCAGCTCTAGACTTCTGAGATGAAACAGATGCAGAAATCGAGTCCTCTCGTGGAAAACAGAGTATCGTAAGTCAGCTAGATCTGGCTCGTATTCTTCGTGGTATTGATAATGCGAAGATGTGCTCGATGATTCTGATCTATGGTGTCCAACTTGTTGATTCAATAATTCTTCATGTTTTCTTCAAGAATGTTGATTTTCATATGTAGGTTCTTTTCTCAGTAAATCTCCTGTGTTCTTTTTTGTTACACTCTCTGTGTATCACATAATGTTGTTTTTGGGCCGCACTTTTTATTTTATTCTCAGGGTGCATGTGTTGGAGCCGACATGTTGTATGTATTCTGCACCTCGTACCTTGTAATATCAAATGATATGTTTATAAAGAAACATTAATTATGTCAGTGCATTTAAAAGCTTCAAATATGACCTTTAGAAATTAAATTAAAAAATGAAAAAACAGATTTAGAAACGGTGTCACAGTTTGTCTGTAAATGGTGTCTCCATAAAATGGTGTCTCCTTGAAACGGTGTCAGAATAGTCATAGTGTATGGATGGTCATGATGTTTGGATGGTCACAGTTTGTGGATAGTCATGGTTCTTAGATGGTCACAGTTTCTGGATGGTCATGGTGTCTGGATAGTCACAGTGTCTGGTCACAGTGTCTGGTCACGGTGTCTGGTCACAGTGTCTGGTCACGGTGTCTGGTTATGGTGTTTGGGTCCTTTTCTAGAAAAACATAACCTATGCCAGACTCATGGTGTCTCAGACTTAGCCAAATATCTGCATTCAGACTTAAGTAGTGATATTCATAGAATTTATTAGACTTAATCATTCATCAAATAAATCATTATAAAGAAAATCAAATACAGTGTACAGTAATCAGACTTAATGTATAGCAATTAAGATCTTGGATATCTTTACTTAAAGCATAAGGATACTAATCATATGTACATGATTTAAGACAGATTACATAGATTACCAAGATTTATAGAATATATATGATTTGTGATCATTAAAACATGATTAATACATGAGGAGTCCAACAATCTCTCCCTTTTTGATGATCACAAATCATGTGAGTGAGAGAATACATATGTCTCTAGTGTACATATAAAATACATATTCATTTATGCGTTCTCTAATGGGAATATTTTATCCCCTACATATAAAATACATATTTCTCTATTCTTTATTTAATGGGCATATTTTCTCCCCCTTTTGGGATTATCAAAAAGAGTGAATAAGAAATGGTCAAGAAAAGATCACAATGCATTAGATAAAAAGAGTGTCATTACAAACAGTATACAACAAAAAAATGCAACAAAATCCCTATAAAAAGATAGTAGTCATTGTTCTTTATCACTGGTTAGTCTTCTTTTTTCCCTTGGCAATAGCATCAGAAGAATAAGCCATAGGAGCATAGGTTGAAGTAGAATAAGAAAGTGAACTGGTTGACAGAGAAGGTAATGGAATACCTTCAAAGACAAAAGGGGCCAAGGTATGGGTAGTAGAAGATCAAGTCAACTGTTGATCAAGGATTATAGGACTGATATAACTTAGGTCTTGACTAACAGACATATATTTGGAGGCTAGGTCAATGATGAAGGTAGGAAAACCAGATCTTAGAGGTGCAGCTATAGGACCAACAATGATAGTACTCTAAACATGAATATAAGGCCTTAAAATCTTGATAAAATCAGTAATTATCTCTCCACCATACTGCATGTATTTTTCAAAGTCATCCTTTTTCTCCATAAACTTTTCCAACAAATGAGTGAAATCTGTGAGCTTTTAGACTTGATTTTGTAAAGCTTGAGTAATAGGAGGAATACTAAAATTTTCTACAAGATATTTGAAGTAATTGGTCATGTCATTCTTAGAGAAGATCCAATTGAAGTAGAAGTCCACATTCTTGGAAATTTCTTATTGAGAATCATTGGAAATCTTGGAATGGATTCTCACCAAATCAAGAACTCTGTCATTATTATTGATAACTTCAAATAGAGATTCTTTATTAAAACCACTAAGCACAGATTAAAATTCCTCTTTGAAAATTGTTCTGAGAAGATAACTGTCTGAAGTAGGTTGAGAAGATTATCTAGAGGCATTAGAAGTATTGACAACCGAGGTAAGAGATTTCAGTTGATTTAGTACTTTCTGAAGGTACCCCTTATACTCATCAATTAACTTGTTAAGTCCAATAACAAGTTCACACATCTCTTGAACAATCTGCTTGTTTCTTTTAGATAATTTTTTAGATAAAGATGTTAGATGAGGTTGAATCAGTGAGGCTAATTCTTGTGGGGTCTGAGTAACAATATTATCAACAGGATGAGAAGTAGGTTCTGGTCTCAATTTCAGCACTCCCTGCATATCTTCAACCATACCTCTTAGAGTCTTTACTTTATCACTAAGAAATTTATTCTCAATTATGACTTCTTGAATCTCATGAAGAACTTTGGGTTGAATCTACCATATGACTTTTTCCAATAACAGTGAAGCATCTATCTCACTCATATTGGTTACAGGATCTGGTTGATTATTCATAAGCTTTTCAACCCCATCCAATAGGGTATATCCAAATTCATTCATATAATCCTTATTCACCAAGTGTGAAGGTTGTTGTGAAGGCTTAGAGATAGAAGCTGAGACAGACTCAGATTCTTTGGCAGAGATAGATTTAGGAGCAGATTTCATTTTCAACTGAAACATAGTATACAGATCAAGACCTTTGACTGTGACTTCCTATGAATCATTCACATCAAAATAACTGGGAAATTTATACCATGTATCCAGTGAACTAGGATCAAGCAGATTAGGCACTTTAATAGATTCCAGACTGGGGGGTTTCTCCCCCTCAACAGGTGAATCCTTATCAGGACTGAGATATTTAGATCCTTGATCTATTTCCACTATGTCATCCCTTATTTCCTCATCCATTTCCTGTCTAGCCAACTAAAAGTCTAGCTCCATTCTCTCTTCAGTAGAAATAATAACTTCAGGAGCAGTTTGTTCCTCTACATGTTCCTCACCAACAGCTTCTTGCACAATAGATAGATCTTCTTCTATATGCTCTTCTACAACTTCCTTTTCTCTTTAAACAGCAACAGAATCTTCTTTTGAGGAGGATTGTTCTTCCAAATCAACAACCTTTTTAGGAATAGGCACTTCTTTCTCAGCTAATTCTTGAAGAACAGGTTCATTATCGTCCTCATTCAGGACAGTTTCTGTTGTAGGTGCAACAACCTATTCTTCTCTTTATTCTTCTTCAGGATACTCAAAAAATTCATCTAGTTCTAAACCAAGATCATAAAAATATTTAGGTCATGAAGGGTGTTCCACTGGATTGAACTTTTCATAGATCCTATCATTTTCTTCCACCCATACATTTTTCCAAGGATTCCAATTTATTTTCATCCTCTTTAATGTAACCTTTGAGAGACAAAACTCATAATCCTTGATAACTTATTCATTTGGTCCAACCAATCCTTTGGCATGAAGCATGGCTGAGATAATCCTAGAGTAAAACAGGGAGGTTGACTTAGAGGTTGTTTTGATCAACTCACACATATGGTGTATAATATATTTTCAAAGGTTGTTCTTATGTCCATTTTTCATTAGATGTATTAAAAATACATCCTGATACTTGACTACAGTGAAATCACCTTTTTTGGGGCTAATCAGATTCTGAATAAATTTAAGGAGTCTGGTTTCTCCATCCAACTCTATAGCTATGGCTCTCCTCTTGGTTCCATTTCCAGTTAAACTTCTCAAAGCTTCTTCCAAGACCAAAATATCACTTGGATGTGGAGGAACTCTCTAATAGTCCTCACAAATACCCTTATGAGGTATTCTAAGGCATCCATCCCATAACCTCAAGGAAAACGTGCATCTCTGTACATTTATCCAGCTTCTCACAACATAAACATCTTCCTTATCAAAAGAAAACTGAATATACTGGTAAAATTATGCAACTAACTTAGGGTAAATAGGTCTATCCTCCTTTGCAAACCAATCTAACCATACTCACTCTTTAAAAACTTTAAAAACCAGAGACTTACTCGACAAAATCCAATTAGGGAAAATCTTCTTTTCAGGTACCACTAATATGTTCACTAGGTTTGGATTCAGAGGGCCCTCGGGTGCTATCTTCGGCGCGATTTTCCTCTTATTCTTTGAACTGTGTTTCTCAGGAGTTGATGACAAAGGGTGTTTCATCCTGGGCATTCATTGAATTTTTGAGAGATATAAGGGTTGAATAAGGGTTACGGTTTGAGAGAAGATAAGAGAGCTCAAGTGAAGAATGAGTGAAACTTCTTTTATTTTATCATTTAGGAATACCAATCGTTGCAAAAACAAAAGTGTGGGAAAGTGAAAGGGTAAAATAAGTAATTACCACGATACGAGATATAATTTATAAATAAAATAATAAGGTATCTTTATAGTGAGACAATAAATGACTCTCATAGTGAGATAGTAACAGGCATTCACGGTGAGACCGTAACATGCATTCATAGTGAGACCGTAACTATGTGATTTCTAAGCCATGTGATTGTATTGTTTGAGACAGTAAGTTTTAGATAGTAAGATAAAAACTGTGAGACTGTAAACATGAAAAAATAATTTTTAAGATAGTAAAACTATAGCACTGTTAGAGTTAAACAGTAATCTCAAGATAGTGATTTTTGAAACTGTAAAGTGTGAAACAGTAAGATATGAAAGAGTAAGATATGAAATAGTAAGATATAAAATAGTAAGATATGAAATAGTAAGATAACTACTTAAGATTTATTATAACCAATTCATGTATGATGTAACTATTCTTTTATAATTTAGTGGTTTGGTTAATATATCAGCAAGCTGATATTCAATTCCAATGAATTCTAAAGTGATGTCACCTTTTTGATAATGATCTCTCAAAAAGTGATGTATTACATCAATATGTTTTGTCCTAGAGTGTGAAACATGATTTTTCTAGATGTTAATAGCACTTGTATTGTCATAATTTATAGGTACATTCCTGAATTGATATCCATAATCTAGTAATGTGTGTTTCATCCACAAATTTTTTGAACAATAACTACCAGCATCTATGTATTCAGCTTCTGCAGAAGATAATACAACATAATTTTATTTCTTACTACACCATGATACTAGTGACTTGCCTAAAAAGTGACATGTTCCAGAGGTTATTTTTCTATCTAACTTACAACCACCAAAGTCAGCATCAGAATAACTAACTAATTCAAATGATTTTCCTCTGGGATAGAACAGTCTTAGATTGGGTGTATACTTGTGGTATTTGAAAATTCTCTTAACAGTATTTAAATGGGATTCCTTGTGATTTGATTAAAAACAAGTACACATACATACACTAAACATAATGTCAGGTTGGTTAGCAGTTAAGTAGAGTAAAATTTCAATCATTCCTCTGTAAGTGGTTTGATCAAAATATTTTCCATCTTAATCAAGATCCAACTTACAATTGGTACTCATTAGAGTGTCACTACTTTTAGTGATATCCAATCCAAAATGTTTTAGAATGTCTCTAGTATATTTACTTTGATTTGAAATAATACCATCATTATTTTGAAAGATTTGAAATCCAGGAAAGAATTTTAGTTCACCCATTAAACTCATTTCAAATTAATTTTGCATCATTTTAGAAAAATCAATACATAAATAATTTTTTGAAGATCCAAAGATAATATCATCTACATAGATTTGAACAACTAAAATATCATTGGAAATTCGTTTTATAAAAAGGGTAGGATCAGCTATTCCTTTTGTAAAACCTTTGTAAATAATAAAAGTACTTAATATATCATACCAAGCTCTTGGAGGTTGTTTTAAACCATACAAAGCTTTTGATAACTTAAAAATATGTTTGGAAAATGAGGGTTTGTAAAACCAGGGGTTTCTCAACAAAGACATCCTTAGCTATATACCCATTTAGAAATTCACTTTTGATATCCATTTGATATAGTTTGAAATTAAGATGTGCAACATAATCAAGCATAATTCTAATGGCTTCAAGTCTGGATACTGGTGCAAAGGTCTCTTCATAGTCAAATCCTTCTTGACTGTAGCCTTGTGCAACCAATCTAGCCTTATTTCTAACTATACTACCTGCTTCATCTACCTTATTTCTAAACACCCACTTAGTGCCTGTAGTGAATGTGTCTTTGGGTCTTTCAACAAGTTTCTAAACTTTGTTCTTTTCAAACTGATTAAGTTCTTCTTGCATAGACATCACCCAAAATTCATCATTGATAGCATCATTAATGTTTTTAGGTTCAATTTGTAACAAGAAGACTTGATGTTCAACCTGATTCCTAAGAGAAGCTCTAGTTTGAGTTCCCTCATCTAAGTATCCTACAACATCATCTAAAGTATGGTTCTTAAGAATTTTAACAGATCTAGAAAAAGAAGGACTAGTGATTTCAGGTTCGTCATTAGGTTCAGGCTCATTGTGACTTGAGTCTAAGGAATTTCCAGAACTTGAAGTTTTCATAGATTCTTTCACAGGATGGTTAGGGGATTTTGAATTAATGTCCAAATTTAATACATCATCCTCTAGGTTCTCTAGAGTGGTCTTAGGCTCATATGGATTTGTTTCATCAAATTTGACATGGATAGATTCTTCCACACATTTAGTTCTTTTATTAAACACTCTATAGGCTTTACTAGAAATTGAATATCCTAAAAATATTCATTCATCACTCTTGGATGAAAATTTGTCAAGATTGTCCTTAGTATTAAGAATATAGACCTTTCAACCAAAAACTTTGAAGTAGCTAACTTTGGGTTTTCTATTATTCCATAACTCATAAGGAGTCCGTTTAAGAACATGTCTAATCAACACTCTATTGATTATGTAGCATGCTGTATTTACAGCTTCAGACCAAAAATAAATAGAAAGGTCATATTCATTAAGCATGGTTCTAGAAATCTCTTGTAGGGTTCTATTTCTTCTTTCTACAACTCCATTCTATTGAGGTGTTATAGGGGCAGAGAAATTATGACTATAGTCATTTTGTGAGAAAAGGGATTAAAACTCTTGATTTTAAAACTCATGGCCATGATCACTTTTTAAGGATTTAATTTTATGATCACAAAGATTTTCTACAATTTTGGAATATTTGGTAAAAAGAGAGCAGGCTTCACTTTTGTGAGCCAAAAATAAAGTCCATGTATATTTAGAAAATTCATCTACAAGAACATAAACATAGTATTTACCATTTAAGCTAGAAACTCTAGATGGTCCAAACAAATCCATGTGAACTAATTTGAGAGGTTCAGAAGTTGACACTTATTTCTTTGGTTTGAAGAAAATTTTGTGTTGCTTTCCCTTTTGACAAGGATTACACACGTTACCATTTTGAAACTCAATATTGGGTAGGTCTTTGACTAATATTTTTCTAGTTAACTTTCTAAGGGAGTGAGTGTTACAGTGTCCTAGTCTCCTATGTCAAAACCAGGACTCTTTGTGAAACACACTTAAACATGAAGAATTTTGAGAAGCTAAAGAATCTAAGTTAACATAATAAACATTTTCATTTCTTAATACAGAAAACACTAATTCATCTTTATAGTTAAAAAAATTGCAAGAATCATTTTTGAATTTAACATGAAATCCATCATCACATAACTGTGAGATACTAAGCATATTATATTTCAATTCATCAACATAAGGTACTTTAGAAATCAAAACTAAGTTACTGATTTGGCCAAGGCCAATAATCTTTCCTTTGGCATTTTTACCAAAGGTGACATGTCCTCCATCTATTTTTATTAAATTATTGAAGCATGAGTAGTCTCTTGTCATGTGTCTTGAACACCCATTGTCCAAGTACCATATCCTCTTACAGGAACTCTTTAAGCATCTTTCCTATAAAATAGTCAAATAAAAACAGATTTCGGTACCCACACTTGTTTGGGTCCAGTAATATTAGTGATAAGTGCTTTAGGAACCCATATCTTTCTCATAGGTTTCCTATAAGCATTATGTAAAGTATTTAAAAAATAAACTCTATTTGGTCCAGAAAACTTGAAATAGTAGAAAGTATATCATAACTTGAACTGGTTGAATATTTTCCAGAACTGGGAGTAAATTTGTATGTCCTAGATTTGGAAACAAAATTAGTTCTTGTAAAATTTATTTTACCAGGTTAATAGACAATGCCAGTAATATATTTAGGATCAATTTGTTTACCTAGCATTTGAGTAAGGGTATTTTTACCATTGGTAAATTGTTCTAATTATTTCTTCAATTGCTCATTAGATGGTTTTAGTACATTGTTCTCTTTGAGTATTTGAGCATTTTTCTCCCTTTCTATAGTGAGTTCAGTTTTAAAAGTTGAGGTAAGATCATGTTGTTTCTTCAAAGATTTGTATTTATCTTTTAGTTCATTGCATGTCTCTTCAATCATATTATAGTATTCAAACATTTCTTCATTAGACATATTTTCATAGTCACTCTCATCTCCAGAATAGTATGAATTTTGTACAGGATATTCCAGTGTTACCTCATATGTGTTTTTCATAAAACACATATTGGATTTGTTAGCTAGTTCATCATGTGATGATTCGGAGTCACTTGAACTATCCTCAGAATCACTCCACATTGCTTTCATTGCCTTTTTATAATTTCTATCTTTTTCCCCATATTTCTTTTTGTACTTGAGCTTTGGATAGTCAACCTTGATATGTCCTTTTCACTTACATTCATAACAGACAATCTCATCGGACTTTTCACATCTTTTCCAATCTTTCTTCCAACTTACTTTGTGATCATATATTCCCTTGAAGTTAGGATTTCTGAAAAAGTTCTTCTTTTTGTAAAATATCTTGAACCTTATGGCTAATTGAGCCATCTCCTCATCACTTTCAGGTGATGATTGTTCACTACTGGAACGTTCTACAGAAACTTCCAATTTCCCTTTGTCTTTGTGTTTAGAGGTGGTGGTATTAAACGCAATAGATTTTATTTTTGGTTCATCCTCCTCTTCCTTGTTGAATTTAAACTCCTCTTCACGCATCATCAGTTTACCAATGAGTTCTTTTACAGGTATCTTGTTGATATCACATGATTCTCTAATATAGACAGAGGTTCCTCTCCATCTGTTGGTTAGGCATCTGATAATTCTTATGATCTATTCCTTAGTAGTGACTTCTCTTCCAAGATAAATCATTGTGTTGAAAATTTAGTTGAACTTGAGATAAATGTCATAAATAGGCTCATTAGGTTTCATTTTAAAGTTATCATATTTAATATTATAGGTATTAAGTCTCATTTCTTTCACACTATATGTTCCTTCATGTGAAACATATAAGGTATCCAAAATTTCATGGGTAGTTTTACAAGCAGAGATTCTATTAAATACCTCATATCCTAAATAGTAGTATAAATCATTCATAGCTTTGCAATTGTTATTATAGGAAGTTTTGGTAGGTTCACCCCAAGTGATTCTATCAGTAGTAGGAATCTTATATTCATCTATAATTGAAGACCAGATTTCAAATTTCATACTTTCTAAATTCATTTTCATTTTAATTTTCCATTGAGCATAATTGGTTCCATTAAATAATGGTGGTTTGTTTGTTGAATCACCTTACAATATATTATCGATGATAAAGAAATAACTTAAAAGAGTTAGAAATTTATAATTGATTGAAATTTACAGATCTTTAAAGTACAACTACAATCATAGTTGAATATGGTTAAAAACGGAGTCTTAATAAGATTAAAAAACTCTCCTTTGATACCAAATGTTGGTCAGAGTAGAGTACTCAAGAGGGGTTTAATTGATTATCTATTAAAAAATTTTGATTAAAAAGGTATTCTTATAAGGTTCCCCAATATTTAAATACATCCCAGTTAATCAAGGATATTTTTTTATGAAAGTTTTACTATTTAAATAACTTTTTAGAAGATTGATTAATTCTCAATAATCTTAATATTGGTTATTAACATTACTTTTGAAGCTATTCTAATAAGGAAATACAATTATAACTTCTTTCCAATATTAACTATCAAAGTAAATTTAGTGAATTCTGAATTAAATAGTAAAATAGAGAAAACCAAAATAGACAGCACAAAAGATATAAAACAATTGGTTCAGTCTGAAGTTGAGACCTAATCCACTCCACTTGGTGATCACCTTCCACCAAGCAGTTTATATAAATAAACTTTATACATAGCCTGTATCGGGCTTTACAACAGTACACAAGACTGTCCAGGTCACATGACCTCTTCCACAATTTTTTGTGGGTATGAACAATAGGTTACATAAAAACTCTTCCACACTTATCTATGGGTATAAAAAAGTTTAAAAAGGTGTTTAAGAAAGGATATCTTGTATCCTTCAATTTAATGTAGGAACCAGTGTGTGTTTTTATAAAAACACACACACACTGCTCTAAAGATGAAAAACATTGCACAATAGAGTAGAAGTATAGAGATAAGGTTAGAATTGCTCTGAATGTTAGTCTATGCAGCTCTGGACTTCTGATATGAAACAGATGCAAAAATCGAGTCCTCTCGTGGAAAATATTGTATCGTAAGTTAGCTAGATCTGGCTTGTGTTCTTCGTGGTATTGAAAATGTGAAGATGTGCTCAACAATTCTGATCTATGGTGTACAACTTTTTGATTCAAGAATCCTTTGTGTGTTCTTCAGGAATGTTGAGTTGAATGTGTTGGTTCTTTTATCAGGAAATCTCATGTTTTCTTCATTGTTATTCTCTCTGTGTATCACTCTATGTTGTTTTTGGGCCACACTTTTTCTTTTATACTTATAGTGAATGTATTGGAGCTGATAGGTTGCATGTATTTTGCACCTCGTACCTCCTAATGTCAGATGATATGTCTACAAAGAAACATTAATTATGTCAGTGGATTTAAAAGCTTCAAATATGGCCATTATAAATTAAATGAAAAAATGAAAAAACAAATTTAGAAACGGTGTCACGGTTTGTCTGTAAATGGTGTCTTCATGAAATGATATCTTCTTGAAACAATGTCTAGATGGTCACGATGTCTGGATGGTCACGGTGTCTGGATGGTCACGGTGTCTGGATGGTTACGGTGTTTAGATAGTCACGGTGTCTGGATGGTCACAGTGTCTGGATGGTCATGGTGTCTGGATAGTCACGGTGTATGGTCATGGTGTCTGGGTCCTTTGCCAGAAAAACATAATCGGTGGCAGACTCACGGTGTCTCAGACTTAGCCAAATATATGTATTCAGACATAAGCAGTGATATTCATAGAATGGATTAGACATAATCATTCATCAAAGAAATCATTATAAAGTAAATCAAATATAGTGTACAGTAATCAGACTTAATGTATAGCAATTAAGATCTTGGATATCTTTACTTAAAGCATAAGGATACTAATCATCTATACATGATTTAAGACAGATTACATAGGATTACCAGGCTTTATAGAATAAATATGATTTTTTATCATTAAAACATGATTAATACATGAGGAGTCCAATGAAATTAACATAATAATATCACCTAGGAGTGTTAGAACATGTGAATAGTAAGGGCACACTCACCTTGCAGTAGAATAATGGCCAAGATATACTCGCCCAAATCCTTTTTGGGTTATAACACAAAGATGAATATGTTCCAAAACCATGTCCACTTGTAGTACTATACATGTATTTACTGCTATGAAAACCAAATATTCTCTTCCTTAAAAAATTAGGATGGTATCCTATACTTAGACTTATTCCTATAGATTTTACCAAAGTTTTCTAAACCAAATATCCAAAAATTGACTAAACCTACTATAAAGAATTGAACCAGGTTTCCCTGAAACCCGGCACCTGACCTGATCTGTCACATACCCGAAGGGCATTCCTGATCCCCACGGGCTGGCGACAAGCACCCAGACATCGAACAAAAAAAATGAGGGAATGATTTTGGCCAACCTGAACAACCACACAATATATATATAGAGAAAAGAATAAACAGTTAAAGACTAACAAATATATATGCCATAACTTTAAGGAAAACAATGGAAATAGAACAATAGAAATAGTAGCTAAAATTTACAAAAGACAAGACCAACTGCAAGGGACTCAAAACCAAATAGCTACTCCAATGATGGTATGGATGAACACCAACCATCTCACCACTAGATTCCCATCCCAGCTAGCATGAACCTCACCACCTCACTGTGGTGCCTTGCCTTTCCCTACACTGGAAGACAAACAAAGTTCTATGCACCACCGAAGCAGTGCACAGGGTGTGAGATAATAGGCTCAGTAGGATCCCACCCAGGTGTTCCATAACAAGTCTTTGTATAACAATTCCTGTATGAATATTTAAAATTTAAAACATGGCATGATAAGTAGTAAATAAATTTTATAGAAAACATGGTAAACATTTCCCTTTTCCATAGTTCTAAACAAAAGTAGGTATATCAGTTTCAAAGCACATTTTCCATATCATTTTCCATAAGCATAAACATGCATATCAAGGCTAACTTAGAAAGAAAACAAATACAAAATAGAAGAACAGGTATCACAGCACCAAAGAATACTATAGGTCTAGGCAGCAGACCACTCATACCAAAATAATCAAGTGCACAAAACTGATCCTAGAAAAACTGGCCTAGGAAGTAGAGTAAAACCCCAAGACTAATCCCCCTAAAATGTCAATATAGGTCCCCTAGAACAATAGGCTTAGGAAACATAGGAAATCCCCCAATACAAACCTCCTTGATAATAACAACAATGGATAGTGTCCTCAAGATAAACCTTCCACCTAAGTACCCAAGGTAACCCATATTCTCTTTTTTACAATTCAATTTCAATGCTTTGAAAACCATTCAAAACCATTTCACAATCCATTTATCAAAATCTAGGGAAAACCCGTTTTTCTTTCAAACCCCTTTTTCCAACACACATTCCAATTTCATAAATGAATTTATAAAGTAGCTTGCAAACTAGAACAAGTAGGTTCATTATCATAGGCTAGAGATGGAACCGCCTACTTTAAAGTTCAGGTCACACATGCCCACAACGGAATCAAAATGAAACAAAACCCAAAAATGCTGTCAAAGAATGACCTAGAATCAAAACCCTGCCTCAAAGTATTGATTCAAAATAGAAGACAAGGGGTTGAAAGATAGAATAAAACCCACGTACCTCAAGAACGAAGGTCCACTTCACCAAAATTAGCAAGGAATAGCCTTCAAGACAATATTGCACAATATATATAGATGATAACAACAAGAAACATCAAACTTGGATAATTGGATCGGATAACACAAGGATAGGGTGTTATCATGATCAATCGCTAGAAAGAATCGAAGAGAACACTTACCTAGAGAGATGCACCGTAGAATCAACGATGAACTGGAGCTGATCCGATGGATCCAAAAGATGTTGAGTCTCTCAAAAATGCACCAAAACTACCTTAGGTAGAGATCTATGAATCCTAGAGAGAAAAGGACCGAGTAAAACTCCCATACGTGTGAATTTAACCTGGGCATGGGCCGAGTCACAATGTGTACCCCTTGGTCACGGCGTGTAGGCCATGCTGGATAAGTATGCTGAAAAACCTGTCACCTCGGGTTAAAAATCCTCTATTTAACCCCTACACAATGTGTACCTTAGGTAAACAATGTGTACCAGCTCACGGTGTGATTTCCCCATTCATTGCGTGATCTCCCAATCCACGACATGCAACCAGCACCAAGTACACAATGTGTAATTCAGGTACACGGTGTGTACCTATTTTTTAGTCTATAGTAAACTCAAAAAAATCATATAAAAGGATTTTAAAACCAAAAGGAACTTAGAAAAGGGGGGAAATACCCGATCAAGGTAATGGGATATTACACCTACCCTATGATATCAACTAATGTGACCCAATATTTTTATATATAAATTTGCATCTTTTTATATCAATATTTAATACATTTCAAAAATAGATGCATGAGGACCATAAAGGTTTGGTGTATTTGGATACTAGATACATAATCTTATTATTTCATTAAAGATCTTCAACATCTTTCATAGATATCTTCCCATTTAGCACTATTCATTGATATACCTTACATAAACCTTTCTTCATAACCTGGGGAAAGGAAACATGACAAAATGTGTTCTTATATACTCAGCAGGGTTAAACATGAGAGATATCAATCGATGGACATATAAAATAATAAGATAATCATAATGGCATGAGATCATGAATATAAATTAAAAAGTTTATAAAAACTATATCATGGATCATAAACATGAGATATTGTATAATACATTATCATTTCAAAATACATGAATCAAAATATTTATAAATCATTATAAATCAACCATGAACCCTAATTTCATGTCATATAAGTTTGGAATGACAATAAGTATAGAAACCATATCATATGTCAAGGTAAACTACAAACACCATTAAATAATAATATATTAGGAATTAACACTTTTTTCCATATCATAATGGATCATGTATCATCACCTATTTCGCATAATGGAACAAGCACATTGACTTGTTTCCCATAGTTGATCAAGAAAGTCGCCATAATTATATAAAGAGTTATAAACTTTACCCAATGCATTGGAGGGCCACATAATTATGGTCCCACCAATTACATAATGAAAAACATACATATTGTTACCACAAGATCACAAATCATTCATCATATCATCATATCATTACACATGTAAAGAAAATGGGTTTCATAAATATTTTATAATTTCCCCATAACATAACCCATGGATAATAAATGGGTTTCATAAGAATCTCATCATCATATTAATAAAATTTCCATATAAATAATAAGTATGACATCAATGGATCATATACCTATTAAAATAAACTTAACATCAAAGGATGTTATCATAGATGAAAATTACTTTAAAAGTATCACTCAAATATTTTATAAGGAAAATACCCTTTTCACTTTAAAATCACATATAAAGAATTTACAAAAAATCAAGAAATACACTTTATTTTAAAATAAACTTGAACAATTATAAATTAATATTCATGGAATCGAGTGATCATGATGGTGGTAAATTTTGTTCACACTACGTAAGTTGAAAGAAAACATTCCTTTCACACTCTTGTAAAGTGTCAAAAAGTACCACATTCAGAAAGTGACAAGAAGATTACTTTTAAATTTTTTTTGTAAAAATGTAAATCATGGGTAAAAATGGCTTTATATAATCATATTATAATATTAAAACAATTATTTGAAACTTTTTTAGTAAACATGGGCATAGAAGAAGAAATATTTTGATCGAAGAGAGAAATAAAGTAAATTTTTCTTAAAAATGATATATCGATATCTTGAGTACATAAAGTGAAGAAAATGAATGGAAAATATGTATTAATATGAAATAATCATATTATAGTAAAATTAAATGTAATTATTATATATTTATAATATTATTTTCTCAATATAAATTCAACCATAAATAATTCACATTAAAATAGGATTGAAACATAAATCACTTGCCTTAAGTCTCATATTTCATCATACACATTTGAACATCCTATTTAATAAATATAGATTTTTTTTCATGTATTCCTGAACCATAATAATATTTATCATAAAATTTATGATTTATTTATGATATAACTTTACTTTTTTATTAACAATTTAACTTTAAAATTACTATTCTAAGTGATGACTGCTTCTTTTTTCATGCATGTTTCAGTTCTGCAGTTCTAATCCTTATAATTTTATCATGGTTATATCATATCAAAAATATTAATGATAATATAGATATTATATAAATTTATTATATATATTTATTGTCATCCATAAAAGGTAGACATAGAAAAATGAATTACACCATTAATAGATATGGTTGGTCATACGTACTCATAAATGTTGTTATTTTCCAAGTGAATGTAAACGAAGAACAAATTGCATCTCTTCGTGGAGGTGGTATTCCACTAGTATGCACGAGTGACGTTATCGATTTTCGAAAGGTTGGAAGGTAGGAATTGACAGAGAAAATTTACATGCATATTTTTTATCAAATAATGAGTATTTGTTACTGTTTTTAAATGATAAAACCCATGTATTTCATTGTTTTATAAAAATAATGGGCAATTTGAGTTTTAGAATGAAAAGGAGCAAAATTGTGAAAAATCACTAATTCTGGATTTTTGACAGTTTTTTACGTCAAGGGTATTTTGGTCATTTCCGGAAAAATATAATTCCAAATTTTCTGATTAAATTTTTTTTATAATTATTATTTTATTTCCTTCATTTTTTTCTTCTGAACCAGGAGCTGATTCAGCCATCTAGAGGGTCTAACAATTCATTGAAGTTAGACATTTTTCTGGGCAGACATCATGGACACCACCAATGTAATGGAACCCAAAAGAGGGCTACACACATCCAAATGGGAATTTTCCACCTGTAATAGAACTAGGACATATAGGACCGACGCTACACCAAATTTTTTGGAGTTTAGAAGTCATTAAGGTAGCCATTGAACGACATACTTTTGGAGGAGTCTTCCTGGAAGCTTCATCCAGAAACAGAAGCCTTCAATGAAAAATTCATAACTACTTCATCCGGGATGCACTGAAATTTTGAGGGTGAACATCCAACACATTCATGAACAATATTAAATAATGGGTCCACTCGTTAATCGTCCATTTATGGGTCCAACAATGCACAAAAATTTGGGGGACGGAAATCTTCCTATAAAAGGAGGCACTCTCCTCCTTCCAAAACATCAGCTTGACACCCAAAGCCAAGGAGGGATCCCATCGGGGCACGGGCTGCTGCTTATCTTCTCTTACCCCCTAATTTCTTCTTTTATTTTTATTTTCATTTTAGTTTTTGTTTCGTTTCATTTGTATTTGTAATTTATTTTATTTTTAGTTTTATTAATCCATGCATCTGTGTTTCTCCATCCACTTTTCATCTTTTTTTTCTTTCTCCCTCTCTCCCTCTCTCAATATTTCTATATTCCTTCACCCAATCCACAAAGTAATCTCATACTCACAGAAATGATAGGCTAACTCGAGACTTGGATTGGGGGTAGGTCAAGATATTCATGAATTTCCTTTTAAGTTTGTTTTATTGTTTGTGATAGATTTGAGTATCATGCATCAGTGAGGCGAATGTCCCCGATTGGGTGACGGCCCCCAATGACATGAAACTCAAAATATTCCTATTCTGGAAAAGAGTAGTGATCCAAACATGAGATTTCATGTTTGTATTATCAAACTAAAATCAACATATAAAAGAGAATAGTGATTTAATTCAAGACTAAACCCCAAAGCCAAGTTCTTTCTTATTAACTCATTCTGTTTAGATTTTCATGATAGTTTAAATTAACATTTTTCATGTCATTATTTTAATTATCAAAAACCCAAAAATATTTTCATCACTTTCATTTAATAAACAAAACCACAAAAATATATAGTTTAGGTGATATAGAAGAAGTAAGTGAACTACTTTGAGAAGGCTCCTCAGGAGAGACGACCCTAGTCAGCCACTGTGCTGCACTAGGAAAAATATAATTGTTTTTGTCTACGCCCCATGACAGGCGTGCGTCAAAACTGGCGTCATTGCCGGGGAGCCAATCATTAGTTCATTTATTTTTTCTAATTTTACATCTTAGATAGATTTTATTTCTTTTTATAAAATTTAAAAAAACAAAAAAGAATTTTCCATGATGAATTCAAATGATTGTTATTTGGCATGGACTGACAATTACTCATAGGTGCAACAACAACAAGAAGAAGATTTTAGAAGGGCTCAGGTGAAATAACTTAGAGAAAACATTGAAGAACTAACAAGAAAAGTTGAAAGAGCATTTGACTATGTTCGTGCATTAATGGAGAAACCCAACCCTGAGCAGGATCAAGAACCTGAGGTGGCAAAGGGGGAAGACTTACCTGCTGAGCTACAAGTGGGAGATCAAGAAGGATTGGATGATTTTTTGATTAAATGTGAGGAACTACCTGATCTCCCCATAAAATACAAGGAAGAAGATCCAGCACCACTGAAGGAAGACACCACCCAAGTGGTGGAATTTTTAGTCAAGATGGAGGATCCCGACTACCTGCCTCCATCTTCTAAGAGTCTACTCCAAGAGGCACTTACCACTGAGGCAGAGATTGAGGCTGAACCGACTCAGGGAGTTAAACCATTCATTGACTCTATCTCTTCTAATTTTATTGAATCTGAATTCTATATCACTCCTTGTGATTTTTATTATATAGATTCAGACAATCTCAGTTATACCTTAGAGGATGACGAAGAACCTAGATGTGCACCTGCTGAGGAACATATGGAGCTCCCTGGAAAAGTTGAATATTTATTAAAGGAAGCTCATGAAGAGATGATAGTGGATTTCCCTAAGGAGACCATGACAAAAGCTTCTTACTTTGATGGGG
Source organism: Viscum album (assembly GCA_963277665.1). NCBI lineage: Eukaryota > Viridiplantae > Streptophyta > Magnoliopsida > Santalales > Viscaceae > Viscum > Viscum album. Next base: position 1,026,408,122 of record OY728145.1, read on the forward strand.
AAGAATTTGATCTTAATACTTCTTATTTTAATTTTTTTTCAAATAGAATCAAATTCTAACTTTCCCATTGACTATTATTTTGATGCAGCATACCTTGAGGAACCACTAGACATAGAAGAAGAGGTTTCACAGATAGAAAAAAATATGGAGGATGATTCATACTTCATCCTACCCCCACCATTCAAGTTATACCTCATTGTGAAGGGGGAGGATATGGTGTACTCTATCTATGGATCATTCCTTAAGAACAAGTATGAAGCAAAAGATTGGAAAAGCCACATGTGGTGGTTCAAATCAAAGAAGCTTCATCCACCATCGGATTTTGGATAATAGCTGGTACTGCCCTCTGGAGGCAGTAAAAATTCAGGGTCCACTTAGGGGATCGTACCAAGATTTATCTTTACATACTTCCTAGGAATTTAGATTTCAATTTATTTTCTTAGATTTAGTGCAGCATGCATCCCACTCCCTCTATCTTTTGGAGCTTTAAGGACACGATCCTCGAGTTTAATTGATTTGTTTTCTTTTGTAGGATCATGATGGTAGAAGGAAGCCCCAAACATCGAAGGATGAGGACCGAAGCTTTATTTTCAAAAGGGAGTTCATTTTCATTGACTATCTTTTAAAACTCTCCATATTTTAGTCCACAACATGTTTTGAGCTTTAAAGATAAAATTACATGCCCACACTTGAATTAATGTTTTACTCGACTTATCTAGGAGACATGAGTTTATTAAGAACCTAGTGATTCCATGTTTTATATTTCAATGTTTATATGATTAAATGATTTAAATAAATAATTTAATTTTTAAATATGAAGCATAGATATTGAAATGATGACTCGTGATTTGAAGGAATTAATTAATTCATGTAAATGAAATTTCTCAACCATCTTTCATGCTTTGAATTTCTGAAATTTATGTGAATTGATTTATTATTATTATTCATGCCATGAGTGATTGTCCAATATTATATTTCTCATTCCCGAGAGGATTTCTAGACTAAGTACTTCCTATTTATTCTTGAGCATATTTCTTGAGTGATCTTGGGACATGTAACTGACCAGAACTTGTATTGAAACTTGTCAAAGCTATGACTGTGCAAAAAAACATTTAAAATGATTGAGGCGTCCTTTGAAAAGCTACATTTCCTTAAAATACCACCTTTACGTCAATCCTTCGTTTATCCCATAGAGACCATGAATGACCTTTATAGGGATAAGCCATGTTTCAAGCCATTTTTATCCATTCCTACCCAACTCTTGGTATTTGCATGATATTTTAAAGTTGAAGTGTGGGGGTAAATGGAATCATGGTGGACGGGATGATACACATTGTGAGGAAGAAGTGTGGGGGTGTTATTGTGGGGATTGTAAAAGGTTGTGAAATCATTCATTATACTCTATTGTTTTCCCCTCTTGAATTAAAAAAATGAAAAAAATTGAAAAAAAGAAAAAAAATAGAAAAATGGGTTTTGATTTTGGTGAACCAAAAATCACCATTTTCCAGACCGACAATCTTATGATTGTATGTGGTTAGGTGATAGATGTGAGGTTTTTATCTAATCATAACTTTCGAAAAATGAAAAAAAAAGTACTAAATAAAAAAATCAAGAGTGTGCAAAAATCATTCATTATACTAACATGATCATAACTTTTTTTGAGTTTTGGGAAGTGGGTGTTGCTATTTTTAAAGGGGAGAATTTCATTACACTTTTACTTTTAATATCATGCATTGTACTTAAGAGATTAGCCTCCTCCTTGAGCCTTAATTTTTAAAGCATCAAATCTGACCGACCTTAAGCCTCAGAGTCATTTGAACCTTTATTGCAAGTCCTCATGATTTTATGAGTCTTTTGTCTTTACAAAGTGGAGAAAGTAGTTCATTTACAATCCTATGGATAAGAAGCATGTTCTCATGATATGAGCATAACTCTACTTGAATTGTATAATGAGTGATCAGAGGAAAAAAAATCAAAAGTGAGGTAAATCATGACATGACATGTTTAATAATGATAAATCAAGGAGCTTGAATGAATGAAAGGATAAGTTCCATCAATTTTCAAATGGGAAAAGTAAAATAGGTGAACTATTTGTTTCTTTGAAAAACGGGAACTTAAATTGATATTTTATGCATATTTTTGAAAGTTTGATTTTATATTGAATTTTTTTTTATTTTATTGCATTGAAATTTGAATATTGGTAACATTGGTGTCCTCTGATTTCCATGTTGAGATTTAATGCTTGAGGACAAACATGGTTTAAGTGTGGGGGTATTTGACAGAGCAAATTTGCATGCATATTTTTTATCAAATAATGAGTATTTGTTGCTGTTTTCAATGATAAAACCCATTTATTTCATTGTTTTATAAAAATAATGGGTAATTTGAGTTTTAGAATGAAAAGGAGAAAAATTTTGAAAAATCACTAATTCTGGATTTTTGACAGATTTTTACATCAAGGGTATTTTGTTCATTTTCGAAAAAATATAATTCCAAATTTTATGATTCAAATTTTTTTATAATACTTATTTTATTTCATTCATTTTTGTCTTCTGGACTAGGAGTTGATTCGACCATCTAGAGGGTCTAACAATTCATTGAAGTTAGACATTTTTCTGGGCGGACAGCATGGACACCACCAATGTAACAGAACCCAAAAGCATCCTACACACATCCAAATGAGATTTTTCCACCTGGTATATAACGAGTACATATAGTACCAATGATAAAAAAAAATTGGAGTTTGGAAGTCATTAAGTTGGCCATTGAACGATATAATTTTGGAGGAACCTTCCTGGAAGCTTCATCTAGAAACAGAAGCCTTCAATGAAAAATTCATAACTCATTCATAAGGGGTCTAAATGAGCTGAAATTTGGAAGGTGAACTTCCAACACATTAATGAACAATATTGAATAAGGGTTCCACGTGTTAATCATCCATTTATGGGTCCAAAAACGCACAAAATTTTGGGGGATGGAAATCTGCCTATAAAAGGAGGTCCTCTCCTCCTTCCAAAACATCAGCTCGACACCCAAAGACAAGGAGGGATCCCACCGGGGCACGGGCTGCTGCTGCTCTTCTATTACCCCCTCATTTATTCTTTTATTTTTATTTTCATTTTATTTTTCATTTCGTTTCATTTTTAGTTGTAATTTATTTTATTTTTAGTTTTATTAATCCATGCATCTGTGTTTCTCCATCCACTTTTCATCTTTTCTTTCTTACTCCCTCTCTCCCTCTCTCCCTCCCTCAATATTTCTATCTTCCTTCACCAAATCCACAAGGTAATCTCATACTCTCGGAAATGAGAGGCTAACTCGAGACTTGTATTGGGGGAGGTCAAGATATTCATGAATTTCCTTTTAAGTTTGTTTTATTTTTTGTGATAAATTTGAGTATCATGCATCAGTGAGGCGAATGTCCCCAATTGGGTGACGGCCCCCAATGACATGAAACTCAAACTATTCCTATTCTGGAAAATAGTAGTGATCCAAACTTGAGATTTCATGTTTGAATTATCAAACTAAAATCAACATATAAAAGAGAATAATGATTGAATTCAAGACTAAACCCTAAAGCCAAGTTATTTCTTATCAACTCATTCTGTTTAGATTTGCATGATAGTTTAAATTAACATTTTTCATGTCATTATTTTAATTATCAAAAACCCAAAAATATTTTTATCGCTTTCATTTAATAAACAAAACCACAAAAATAGATAGTTTAGGTGATATAGAAGAAGTAAGTGAACTACTTTGAGAAGGCTCCTCAAGAGAGACGACCATGGTCAGCCACTGTGTTGCACTAGGAAAAATATAATTGTTTTTATCCACGCCCCACGACAGGCATGCATCAGGAATTTAGATTTAATATTATAATTAATGAATTATAATTATTTCATATATATCATATATAAAAATTATAACCATTATATTACTCATCCATAAAATATTGTGATGAAAAATGAAGTGCATCACTATGTGAAGACGGTAGGTCGTATGTATGCACGAGCGATACTTTCACTACTCATTTGATAGGAAAGATGATGGATAATGGTGATTTCATAATATTAATAAAATTTCAGTATATTTTTTATACTTAATTTACTATTTTATGGGAAATACCATATATTTATAGTAGGTAAAAGAATAATTAAAAATAAAGTGATTGGTTAAGGTGATTACCTATTATTTGAAAGAACTCATTTGTATCTCCTCTTAGGGACCCTTGGGTTGGAATTTTGGAGAATGAAAAAATATTAAAAATATATAGAGAATTTTATAATATAATTGGCTAGGTTTTGGTTGATATAGAAGGATCAATGATGTGAAAATAAGAGAAAGGAGTGGTGTCTTTTCTAAGGGATAACAATGACTCGCTTGGAATTTCTTATAAGATTAAAATATAATAATGTAATTATCAATAAAAATGATTCCAAATGGACATTAATTTGAATAAAAAGAGGATAGGTTCAAAATAAAATCATATGAAGTAATTTAGAAAGGTTTTGTGTCATTTTAATCCTTGTTTTTTTATTAACCCCTTTATTAATCAATTTTTACCTTAACTATGGTAAAATATATTTCAATCTTAAATAGTTAAGAATGTAACCATAAATTAAAAAATGATTAATAACTATGGTTTACATGTTAAATCATATCTCATTAAATTTGATGAAAATAAGATATTTATGAATTTAAATCACTTAATATAATGTTATGTTTTATAAAATATCATTGATGTCAATTTTGGAACAATTCTTTTAATTTGACATTAAAGGCACTAAGAAAAAGATGGAATTTGAATATAATATTATTAAACATACCTAATATTTCATATGTATCTTAATAATTCATTAAATTATACAACTAATTCGTATTATGTTACTTTTAATAATTTTAAAATTAGTTGTTTTATTTTTCTATTAATTAAAAAAATAATATAACGATGTTGTGAAGAAATTTATGGTAAATATATATTAACTAAAAATTATAAGTAAATTACCATCATGAAAATAATTTCATTATTATAAAAATCACTATTGTTATTTATTCAAAACATACATTTTTTCCATGTGAACACATGATAGATATTTAAAAGTTAGAGAGTGACATCTTGTATCTTTCCTTTATTAAATTAATATAAAGGTCATGTTCAATGAAATATAACAACCAAGAGGCCATATATTCTATAATTGGATGTGCATGGAAATACTAAACTCATAAAATATAATAAATTAAATTTTTAGATAAATTTTAAAGCCTTATCCCAATGTTTTAACCCTATTTTCCCGTTTTACCCTTACAATGGTGACAAAAATTTGCTATGATTATTATTCATGCTTGAAAAAAATAAAAGGGACCTATATACCAATTTTTTTCATCCTAATTCAAAATTTGGAGTCTATTTTTCAATATTCAATTTCTATATATGGTATAAATATATTTTAAAATAAGTGCACAAAACATGATAAAAATCACTTTTTAAAAAAATACATCTTTAAACATGGCACTGGATTTATTCTTATCTCATTCCTAGAAAAAAATATTAGATGAAAGTTAAAACATTTTATTAAATATAAAATAAATAAATTTATTTTAAATCATTCACCAATAGTGATCAATTTAATTTATTACGATAAACATACATTTCAACCATAAAAATAGTTTTTCAGAAAAACATCTCCTTTATTTTCAAATGATTTTTATGTTCATTTATAATTAATTGATAACTAATTAATTCATTTTATACATGTTTAAACCATAAATTTTCATAATTTAGTTAGTCTTATTTGTACATGTGAATACGATGGATCAGAAATAATTATAAAGTTAAATTATAATATTTTAGTACGATATCACGGTTCGTTTAAACTTTTTATTGCGTGTAACATAAGACAATGAAAAAATTAATGTTATTTGAAAAAAAATCATTAATTTCCAGGGTGTTATAGGTATAAAATTAATTGAATGATCGTGATAGGATTTTTTACAACCAAGTATAGGAAGAAGGTATCTCTGGACCTTTGACACGTATAGTTGTGTGTTGATTAAATCCATGGCCATGGTGGTGGAAGAAAAATACATCTAATATGGTAAAATTACAAATAAATAAATCTTATAAGGATAGTGATAAAAATTATATATCCTACTTTATAAGAAATCACTAGATAAAGAGATTTCATTACATAGTGAGAGTTTATCATAAACGTTATCTTCACTTTTACTTATCCTTATATCTTTTGGGCTATGATATGATGTCATATGCCACTCTTGATCCATGAGTTTGAATTACTATGATTGAGATAAGATAATATAGGTTAAAAAATATCTATATGTTCCTCCAATTAATATGAATTGGAGTTTTGGAAAAAGTAGACCCCATGTTCACGGGTCAATAAATGTCTGAATATGAACAATCATCGGTAAATAAACAAATATATTCAATTAAATGATTTCCAAGTTTATTAAAATAATTTAATTTAATCCTCAAGATATTTCCGGGTAATTTAAGTTTGAGTAGGGAAATATGAATTTTTTTTCATATGAACATCATTATTCAAGGTTTATTAAACATATTAAGAATGAATGAATTGAGTTAAGGATTTATATTTCATCATGTGACATGTAATAGTGTTCAAAAAGAGTTATAAATTATTTATGACACTTAAAACATGTTAAATAAGTAATTTGTGGCATATCACGTTAATTTTATAGGCTAATTGTTAGGAATGGCTGTGTAGAAAATATTTCTCAGAAAATTGTCAAAAAAAATATAAAGGGGTGATTTTAAAAATTATGACACAAAACTGGATGGAGTTTACCATAGAATAACTAGTATTCCAAAATAGAAAAAATTAAAATAACATTACGGAAGTGTGGAGCAGAAGATGAATGAGTTCTAGAAGCTTTCACTATTCACTAGAAGTTTCATGTTGAGTTGGGGCATCTACTATCTATACTGAATTAGGCTACCTCTAAGCTAATGTGTCACCTTCCCATGCTTCCACGTCACCCAAAACCCTCCAATTGTACCTCCAACCACAAAAAAACTTGAGCTCTGCCGCCCCCGATCGGGATTTCCTTCCAGTTTTGCTCGGTTTCCCGCTCCACTCCACTACCCGACTCCTCTATCCCACTCCCATTCCCAAAAATCCTCTCCAGTCCCACCGCCGCCTGGCCATACTCCATCTCAGTGTGCTATGCCAGTCTCTCGATTAAACTGAAATTTGCAGGCTGAAATCTGCTCAACCAATTTGCGGGATATAATATAGTGCTTCAACCCTAGGTATCAAGTACTTTTTTTATGTATATTTGTTTCAATTGTTGTTTGTTGTTATCACTATTATTATTTGTAACACTTTTTTCTCATATTATCAGGGATTTTTATTTCATTTTCAATTCCATTGAATACAATTTCCTTTTTTCCAGGTTATATCATTGTAACAGATTACTAATAGCATTGTTTCCACTCTTGAAATATATGTAGTTTCTCATCATTACTTCATTGTATATAATATCATTCCATGATCTTAATTATATATTTTTTGTAAATATATTAAATGCTTTATGAAATTTAATTATATGTTTTTATATTTTACTTCATGTGTTATTTTTTCCAAAATGTAATGTGTTACCTTTACACCCCTCATTCTAGATTTCTCATTATTGTTTCATTATGTTATGAATGTCCCACCAAATGCATTCTAATTTCCCACATCCATGTATGTGTGTAATTCTGTGTATGTTAAAGCAGATTTCAGGTGTAGGTAGTGTTACTACTTCTAAATGTGTTCACCTTCAATACAGTGATCCTGCTTCTTTCCATGCAGGTATACGTCTCCATCCCATCATTTCAAAACCTGCTCTACTTATAACTGTTGATTGAAGATGTTTTGATTCACCCATTACTACATATACTTATATTTCTCAACCAGTCTCTTGATTAAACTGAAATTTGCAGGCTGAAATCTGCTCAACCAATTTGCGGGCTATAATATAGTGCTTCAACCCTAGGTATCAAGTACTTTTTTATGTATATTTGTTTCAATTGTTGTTTGTTGTTATCACTATTATTATTTGTAACACTGTTTTCTCATATTATCAGGGATTTTTATTTCATTTTCAATTCAATTGAATACAATTTCTTTTTTTCCAGGTTATATCATTGTAACAGATTACTAATAGCATTGTTTCCACTCTTGCAATATATGTAGTTTCTCATCATTACTTCATTGTATATAATATCATTCCATGAGATTAATTATAGATTTTTTGTAAATATATTAAATGCTTTATGAAATTTAATTATATGTTTTTAGATTTTACTTCATGTGTTATTTTTTCCAAAATGTAATGTGTTACCTTTACACCCCTCATTCTAGATTTCTCATTATTGTTTCATTATGTTATGAACGTCCCACCAAATGCATTCTAATTTCCCACATCCATGTATGTGTGTAATTCTGTGTATGTTAAAGCAGATTTCAGGTGTAGGTAGTGTTACTACTTCTAAATGTGTTCACCTTCAATATAGTGATCCTGCTTCTTTCCATGCAGGTATACGTCTCCATCCCATCATTTGAAAACCTGCTCTACTTATAACTGTTGATTGAAGGTGTTTATGTTCATTGATGTCCACTGCATTGTAACCACCATTTCACTTAGGTGGTTGCAGGGCTGTTGAAGTGCACGACTCCATGCTTTGGAGATAGAATGTTGCATATAAATGCAATGTCTTTCAACCTGATAAAATATGAAGCTCTAATTGACTGCTTTATCTAGAATCCTGGGGTAAGATGATAGTTCTATCATTATCAAATTAGTGTGTATGCCACATAATTTAAGTGAACTCTGATCCACTTGTGACCCTTTTTTTCTTTAAATTATTTTTTCTAAGCCATGTTTCATGTTTGCAGTTAAAAGTTAATTTTACAAGGTTTATGACTGGCCACCTTCTTGGAGCTGCAGGTGCTGTAGAAGCTATTTCAGCAATGAAGGTATTGCATATATCCCTCTCTGCCTTGGAATTATGATGTATGTTGCTTATGTTGTGGGTATCTGATAACATGCCATGTTTGTTACTACAAAGATCCAATCAGCAATATAAATTAATAACAATCCGTTTAAAAGGAATTAAAGAAAAGAGTTGAAATCGATTGAACATATGGAATTTATCATTAGTTTTTTTACTTTAACATTTACCTTATATTCTCTTTTCTAATGAATGAATTCTATTTGTGGGAAAATAGAATCGAATCAACTAATTGACAGAGTGTTCTGCAAATGATTAACCAATTTGGTTAGGCTGCTGCTTAATAAATTTTCCTTAATTGTTGTCTGATTTCAGTTTGGGAGCATGGGATGACTCTGTGCCAATCTTTAAACACAAGGTAATTTTGAGCATTTATATGAACTGTATGTTCCTTGTAGATTTATTCTCTTCTTTCTATGATTTGGTTATACTATAAATTATAATTGATATTTTAGATTGTTTTTAGTGAAGTGGAAGCATTTCTTTGAGTAGTGGATATTTTCTTATTTAATTGAGAAGTGAATCGATTTTTATAGCATTCTACAATATGTGGTGTTTGTTATATACAGGTTTTTGATCATTGATAGTGAAAGATTTTCAGTTATCCATTAATTTTAGTATTCTATAATTTTAACTTTTGTGTGCAAGTTCAATAGCAACTTGGGGTGGGGGTGTATTGCAAAGAACTCTATGTAGATATTCAAAGTACGTTCTTATGTAATGTTATGAATTATGTTTTTATTGGCTCATTGGATGGTTTATATGAATGAAATTACACAACACATGAAGATTGGTTATCTTAGACTTGATTTTTTTACTACAAAAACCAATCTTGTGAGGTTATTGGTAATATTATCTTATTCATATTTCATATTTGAAAGAAGGTATTGCAGTGTGTTATTGTTATTAAAAGGTAACAACTTATAAACTATTCAGTACTCTGTGCTACATTTAATTAATGCACATGTATTTATGACCCTGTAGGACTGCTACCACTTAGCTAGACCTTAGGGATTTGATTTGGGTCCGTTTTCTGCTTTGTTTCAGTTCAGTTCATGTGTTGAGTCCATGTTGTGTTCTGTTTCAGTTCAGTTCCTAAGTTAGGTGCATTTTTTGTTATTTTTCAGTTCAATTCATGAGACTATCCTTACATCCAGCATTTTATTCTGCTCAAAATGTTCTGTTTTAAAAGTGATAATTTAGCACAGAGTACTGGGCAGGGGAGGGAGGAGGAGGGGGGATGAGTAGGGGGGAGGAAATGGTCAGAAAATATTTTGGTTAGTGGGTAGGGGAGGGGAGGGGAGGGGAGGGGCTGGGCAGGTTGGAGGGGAGGGGAGGGGAGGATGAGGGCAGGGGGGAGGGGGTTGCTGGGGGAAGAGGTTGGGGAGGGGGAGGGGAGGGGAGGATGAGGGCAGGGGAGTGGAGGGGAGGGGTGGGGAGGATGAGGGCAGGGGGGAGGGTTTGGGCAGGTTTCAGGGGAGGGGAGGGGAGGATGAGGGTAGGGGGAGGGGGCTACTAGGGGAAGAGGTTGGGCAGGGGGTGCGGTATATTTTTAATGCAGATTGTTTAATTTCATTCATTTTATTTCAAAACTTAGGTGCAATAAATAGTGTTCTGTATATATTTTTATTTGGAATTTCTCATGGAGTACATTTTAGTATGAATTATCTATAGGTTGATTATAAATTTTACATGATGGACGATTTTCATGCAGCATGATTTTCATGCTGGACAGTTTTCATGACATGCTGGATGGTTTTCATGAAATATGTTTTTTTATCAGTTTTTGTTGCTCAATGTTTTATCATTAAGCTGGACGTTACTCATTATGGAATAGTAAAATGGTGGAGGTTTTTGATACTAGTTATGCATGTTAATATCCAAATGATTATTTGGTTGTATGATATTGCATTTACTGAAAGAAAAAAACGACTTCTCTTCTCTTTTGTAGCCTATTAGGTCTGCTGTGGTCTGTTTTCAATTTCAACTAAAGTCATGTTCCCTTCTCCTCACACTTAGTTCATCTCAATTAGTTCATTTTTTTGTCAAACTGATCCATCTTTTATTTTGTACAAGTATTCAGATTCTTTTCATGATTACTCTCCTATTTGCCTTTCAGATGAGTATGTAAGAAGTTATATGATTCACTAAAGATTTATACTTTTCTTTGCATACATGTTTCGCATCATTTTCCATCTTTGAAACTTCCTTTAGACGACCTGAATGTAGACCATTAATGCGGTTGGCTGGAAACGAGCTTCAATGAGAGGATGAAACTCCCATGGATTAAGTTATTTCACTTTTTTATGATGAGTTTTTGTATTTTTATTATAGGTGGGTTAACATGTTCATTTTTTTTTCAAATATGTTCATATTTTTTTCAAACAGGTCCAACATTTATTCCATACAGGTGCACAGATTCTATTCATGATTATTATCCTATTTCCCACATTAATGTGTATATGTGGAATAATTAGAGTCAATGAATATTTTGGATTTTCATTTATTTTCACATTTCTCTTTTTTATTATTAAAACTACTTTCTTATCTTTGATTTATCTTTCAATTTTTATTTCATTACCTACATTACATTATTGTTAGGGAAATTGAAAATGAATTACTCATTGTACGAAACAAGAAAGGCGAATGAGGGGAAGATTTGCACAAGAAAAATGAAAAATCAGACTGAGATGTTCTGCTCTAATATCTTGGTAATAATACTTATTGATTGTTTCATTGGTTTTCATTCATTTTATTTCAAAAATTAGGTGCAATAAATAGTTTTCTGTATATTTTTTTTATTTGGAATTTCTCATGGAGGACATTTCAGTATGAATTATCTGCAGGTTGATTATAAATTCTACATACTGGACGATTTTCATACAGCATGCTTTTCATGCTGGACAGTTTTCATGACATGCTGGATGGTTTTCATGAAAGATGTTTTTTTATCAGTTCTGTTACTCGATGTTTTATCATTAGCTGGACGTTACTCATTATGGAATAGGAAAATGGTGGATGTTTTTGATACTGGACATTTTAATGCACATTATTTAGTTTCTATTACTCATGGTAGACGTTATTAAAAACGGGGCGTTATGTTCTACAATCGGTTTTTCATGTTTATGGATGGTTTTATGGGTGGACGTTACCCATTTAATGACATTTCATTCCCTTCTACTCATCATAAAATGTTTATTGTGTTGTTTCACTATCATCTAATTCTTTTACCAGTAGTTTTTGAATACAACAACAAGAATTGGTAGTGAATGCATGTATTGTGTCGTAAAATCGGGGAAGTTAACCTCTGTTTTGACCGTCAGATGCTTACAGGTAATTTGTGCATGAATATTCCTGAATTCAATATGCAAATTCTAAACACTTTCTTTTCAGTTTTATTATTTTCCTGTCAAGTAGATGATACTCTTGTATTTTTTTTCATTTTTTCATTTGTTCATTGCAATTCAACAACTTTAGGACTGACTTCTAGATTGTGGTTTTAGGTTTGTAGAAGGAGAAACTGAAATAACGCCTCTAGCTAGACTTCCTATGGATCAAACCTCTGGGACCCTCCAATGACATTTTTTTCAAGATTCTCTATCCAAGGTAGGATATCTATCTTATTCAAGCCACAACATCTGTAATTTATTTCCTGGTTATATCTTCTCTTCGAGGGACATGTTTTGTTCAGAAGATGCATCCAGGGTCTACTTCAGTTGTCTTCAAAATAGGTTTTTTAGGTAGTTTGTGCTATTTTCCACGATCCAATAAACCCATAGTTTGATGTGTTTCCAGTGAGTATGTTATGTTCACTAATTTTCCATGGATTTCATTGTTGTGGGAAAATATATCAATGTTTTCATATAAATATTCAGACATTATTTCAATATATTAAATGAAAATTCACATTAAACAGTTACAATGATTTTGAGATTTTATTGGATTACTACATCACCTAAATATTATGCATTTTACTTCAATTAGATTCAAATACAGTTCCCAGGTAGACCTTCAACATTTTAGTCAATAGTATCTATAATTTCAATATCATGTTTCATACCTTAACTTCCTACAGTTTTTATTAGTACGAATCGGTAGTATACTGAAACTGCGATCTTTTCTATTGAGGGGAGCATATCTAATGCCTTAAGTCTGTCAAATTGAATCTTTGTTTAACACTACATGTCTGAGTGAAGACAATTCCTTGATAGATGTGATCACCTAGAGTATTACTGACATGCATAAGGTGTTATTTTACTATTTAATAACATTTTTTCTGTTTTCTGGTCAGGGAAACAGCTGGACAGCACCTCACGCACCTATTGAAGATCAAATCATCTAGTTGTTGGAAGCAGAAACAGACATCCAAGTTTGTTTTTTAGTTTGTTTTCAATGTATTTGATGTTTCCACCTACCTCTTTATAGTGTATGCATGTCATTTTCGATTTAATGTGCAGGTATCT